>CM022301.1:189566977-189631977 GCA_011799875.1 Thinopyrum elongatum
TTCTTATAACTTTGATATCTTTAGGACACGGCATCTTTTCAATAGCATCTACTTTAGCTTTATCAACTTCAATACCTCTTTCAGAAATTTTATGCCCCAAGACAATACCTTCATTAACCATAAAGTGGCACTTCTCCCAATTCAAAACAAGATTAGTTTCTTCACATCTCTGCAGAACTCGATCAAGGTTGCTTAAGCAATCATCAAAAGAAGTTCCGTAAATGGAGAAATCATCCATGAAAACCTCAACAATCTTTTCACAAAAGTCAGAGAATATAGCAGTCATACATCTTTGAAAGGTAGCAGGTGCATTGCATAAACCAAAAGGCATACGTCTATAAGCAAAAGTACCGAATGGGAAAGTAAAAGTGGTCTTTTCTTGGTCCTCTTTTGACACAGATATTTGAGAAAAACCAGAGTAACCTTCTAGAAAGCAAAAATGTGTATGTTTGGATAATCTTTCTAGCATTTGATCAATAAAAGATAGAGGGTAATGATCTTTTCTAGTAGCTTTGTTTAATTTACGAAAATCAATTACCATTCTATAACCTGTAACAATTCTTTGTGGAATCAATTCATTCTTATCATTAGGAACAACAGTAATACCTCCCTTCTTAGGGACACAATGAACAGGACTTACCCATCTACTATTAGCAATAGGATAAATTATACCTGCCTCCAAAAGCTTTAGTATTTCATTTCTTACCACTTCCTTCATCTTAGGATTCAACCTTCGTTGGTGATCAACAACTGGTTTAGCATCAGGCTCCATATTAATTTTGTGCTGACATTGAGTGGGACTAATGCCCTTAAGATCATCAAGAGTACATCCAATAGCTGCACGGTGCTTCCTCAGAGTTTTCAATAATTTCTTTTCTTCATGCTCTGAAAGGTTAGCACTAATAATAACAGGATATATCTTCTTTTCATCGGGATAAGCATATTTTAGAGTATCAGGTAATTGTTTAACCTCAAACACGGGATCACCCTTGGGTGGAGGAGGATCCCCAAGGATTTCAACAGGCAAATTGTCTTTCAAAATAGGCCCTTGATTAAAGAATATTTCATCTATTTCCCTTCTTTCATTCATAAACATATCATTTTCATGGTCTATCAAATATTGTTCTAAAGGATCAGTACGAGGCACGGCAATAGAAGCAAGACCAATAATTTCATCCTTACTAGGCAATTCTTTATCATGGGGTTGTCTACGAAACTTAGAGAAATTAAAATCATGAGACACATCCCCAAAACCGACAGTAACAATATCCTTTTCGCAATCTATCTTAGCATTAACGGTGTTCAAGAAAGGTCTACCAAATATAATGGGACAAAAATCATCTTGTGGGGAACCAAGAACAAGAAAATCAGTAGGGTATTTTATTTTCCCACACAAGACTTCAACATCTCTAACAATCCAAATTGGTGATATAGTATCTCTATTGGCAAGCTTAATAGTAACATCAATATCTTCTATCTTAGCAGGTGCAATATCATTCATAATTTCTTGGTATAAGGTATAAGGAATTGCACTCACACTAGCACCCACATCACATAAGCCATGATAACAGTGATCTCCTATTTTAATAGAAACAACAGGCATGCCAACAACGGGTCTATGTTTATCTTTAATATCGGGTTTAGCAATCCTAGCAGCTTCATCACAGAAATAAATAACATGCCCATCAATATTATCAACCAAGAGATCTTTAACCAAAGCAATACTAGGTTCAACTTTAATTTGTTCAGGGGGTGTAGGTGTTCTAGTATAACTCTTATGAACCACAGTTGAAGCTTTAGCATGATCCTTTATTCTAACAGGAAAAGGTGGTTTCTCAATATAAGAAGTAGGAACAATAGGATCAACATTATAAGTAATAGTTTCTTCTTCAACTTTAATAGGTTCTACTACTTTCACTTCAATGGGAGGATGATATTTAAACCACTTCTCCTTAGGGAGATCAACATGAGTAGCAAAAGATTCACAGAAAGAAGCTACTATCTCTGAGTCAAGTCCATATTTAGTGCTAAAATCGCGAAAAGCATCGGTATCCATGAAAGATTTAACACAATCAAACTTAAGGTTTACACCTAACTCCTTACCTTTGTCGAGTTCCCAATCTTCAGAGTTGCGTTTAATTCTTTCCAATAAATCACATTTGAATTCAATATTCTTCTTCATAAAAGAACTAGTACAAGAAGTATCGAGCATGGATTGATCATTACGAGAAAGCCGAGCATAAAAATTCTAAATAATAATTTCTCTTGAGAGCTCATGATTGCGGCTTGAATATAACATTGACTTAAGCCTCCCCCAAGCTTGAGCGATACTTTCTCCTTCACGAGGCCAAAAAGTATATATATAGTTCCGATCATGATGAACCAGATGCATAGGATAAAACTTCTGATGAAATTCCAATTTCAATCGGTTGTAGTTCCAGGATCCAATATCATCACATAGCCTATACCATGTCAATGCCTTTTCCTTCAAAGATAAAGGGAAGACCTTCTTATTGACATCATCCTCGGGCAAAACTGCAAGCTTAAATAATCCACAAATTTCATCCACATAGATTAGGTGCATATCAGGATGTAATGTTCCGTCTCCTGCATAAGGATTAGCTAGCAGTTTCTCTATCATACCCGAAGGAATTAAGTAATAAATATTTTCAGTAGGTGCAGTAGGTTGAGGAGCAACTCTTTGCTCTTTCTGTCGAGGTGAAGATACCCCGAACAAGCCCGTCAAAGGATTATTTTCCATAGTGACAAGTGACAGTAAATTTCAGCACACTATATAAATGTTTCCTTACCAAATTCCACTTACCAAAGGCGCTTCACTCCCCGGCAACGGCGCCAGAAAAGAGTCTTGATGACCCACAAGTATAGGGGATCTATCATAGTCCTTTCGATAAGTAAGAGTGTCGAACCCAACGAGGAGCAGAAGGAAATGACAAGCGGTTTTCAGCAAGGTATTCTCTGCAAGCACTGAAATTATCGATAACAGATAGTTGTATGATAAGATGATTCGTAATGAGTAACAAGTAACAAAAGTAACTAAGGTGCAGCAAGGTGGCCCAATCCTTTTTCTTGAAAAGGACAAGCCTGGACAAACTCCTATATAAAGCAAAGCGCTCCCGAGGACACATGGGAATTGTTGTCAAGTTAGTTTTCGTCATGCTCATATGATTTGCGTTCGTTACTTTGATAATTTGATATGTGGGTGGACCGGTGCTTGGGTGCTGCCCTTCCTTGGACAAGCCTCCCACTTATGATTAACCCCTCTCGCAAGCATCCGCAACTACGAAAGAAGAATTAAGATAAATCTAACCATAGCATGAAACATATGGATCCAAATCAGCCCCTTACGAAGCAACGCATAAACTAGGGTTTAAGCTTCTGTCACTCTAGCAACCCATCATCTACTTATTACATCCCAATGCCTTCCCCTAGGCCCAAATCATGGTGAAGTGTCATGTAGTCGACGTTCACATAACACCACTAGAGGAAAGACAACATACATCTCATCAAAATATCGAAAGAGTACCAAATTCACATGATTACTTATAACAAGACTTCTCCCATGTTCTCAGGAACAAACATAACTACTCACAAAGCATATTCATGTTCATAATCAGAGGAGTATAATTATCATTAAGGATCTGAATATATGATCTTCCACCGAATAAACCAACTAGCATCAACTACAAGGAGTAATCAACACTACTAGCAACCCACAGGTAACAATCTGAGGTTTTGAAACAAAGATCGGATACTAGAGATGAACTAGGGTTTGAGAGGAGATGGTGCTGGTGAATATGTTGATGGAGATTGACCCCCTCCCGATGAGAGGATAGTTGGTGATGATGATGGCTTCGATTTCCCCCTACCGGAGGGAAGTTTCCCCGGCAGAATAGCTCCGCCGGAGCCCTAGATTGGTTCTGCCCAGGTTTCGCCTCGAGACAGTGGTGCTTCGTCCCGAAAGCTTCCTTCTAATTTTTTCCAGGTCAAAACACACCATATAGCAGAAGATGGGCATCGGGGGCTTGCCAGGTGGCCCACAAGGTAGGGGGCGCGCCTAGGGGGGTAGGGCGCGCTCCCCACCCTTGTGGATGGCCGACGGCCCCCCTCTGGTGCTTTCTTCGCCCAATATTTTTTATATATTCCAAAATAATTCTCCTTGAAGTTTCAGGACTTTTGGAGTTGTGCAGAATAGGTCTCTAATATTTGCTCCTTTTCCAGTCCAGAATTCCAGTTGCCAGCATTCTCCCTCTTCATGTAAACCTTATAAAATAAGAGAGAAAAGGCATAAGTATTGTGATATAATGTGTAATAACAGCCCATAATGTGATAAATATCAATATAAAAGCATGATGCAAAATGGACGTATCAGCTGTTTGCAGGTAGCTATCGTACTGTGATGTTAAATATATTTATGTGCCTGATATGAAATTGGCAAACAGTTGTTCGATATGAAATGTGAATTTGCGTAATACCGGAATTATTAATTATAAACTAATAAACCTGCTAAATGGGTCATGGAACTTTGCAAACGGTTCTAGCAGTAAAAGCACTTGTGATGGATAACCCAATGCCATACAGTTTTCTTCATCAAATCATGTGTGATGTAGTTGAATAAAAGCAAACGGTTAACCGAGGCAGAGCGTGTGTGATAGTTACACCTATCACACACGAGGCTATACATAAAACTGTGTGGGATGTATATACGAACGGAAACGTTTTCCCTGGATTGACTATGTGGGATGTACATACGAACGGAAATGTTTTCCCTGGATTGACTGTGTGGGATGTACATAAGAACGGAAACGTATTCCTTGGATTGACTGTGTGGAATGTACATAACAAACGGAAACATTTGTTTAGGACTGACTGTGTGGGATGTACTTATGACCGAAACCGATTGGGCCTGTATAATCGTATTTCATCGCTCGCCCGTCGCACATGACCTCATTTTGCCGAGCGTGTGTGCCAGGAGGGCCTATTCCCGACGGTTTTTGGGTCGTGTGGGAAGGACCCCCCTATCGCAGTCACTCACTTCGTGACGGTTCCAAATGCCATCGCGGAAAGGGGTTAAAAACCGTTTGTATAGCACCTCGATGTACCAGTGACATGACTCCCGAACCCGTAGGGTCGCACGCTTAACGTTCGTTGATGCTAGAGTAGTATTGGAATATTTGATGATTGTTAACCGTATGTTGTTCAGAACCCCGGATGAGATCCCGGACGTCATGAAGAGTCTCGGAATGGTCGAGAGGTAAAGATTTATATATGGGAAGTCATATTTTGGGTTCCAAAAATAAGTGCAGTTTTTTTGGTATTGTACCGTGAAGCTTCTAGATGGTTCCAAAGGATTCTGGAGGGGTCCTGAAGTCCATAAGTGGGTCCACCACATCCCAAAGGCTGGCATGGGCTGAGGAGAGGCGCCCTGGCCTTATTGGGTTAGGCGCACCAAGTCCTCAAAACCCCATGTGGCTAGGGAAGGGAAAAAAAGGGAGTCCTAGGATGAATAGGATTGGACTTGGAGTCCAAGTCCTCTCCCCCTTGGCTACGCTCTAGGGCTTGTAGGGGATGTTCCCAACTCCCCTCCACCTATATATAGAGGGAAGCAGTGCCCCAAGAGGACACACCAAGCCCTTGGAGCCCCTCTTTCTCCCGTTACTCCGTAGTTCCTTCGTCCTCATTCTAGTAGCGCTTGGCGAAGCCCTGCTGAACTAGCTCCACCACCACTATCACCACCATGCCGTTGTGCTGGTTGTGATCCCATCTACTTCTCCGCCTTCTCTTGCTGGATCAAGGAGGAGGAGACGTCATCAAGCCGCACGTGTGCTAAACTCGGAGGTGCCGTCCATTTGGCACTAGATCGGTTGGATCGTGATCGGATCGCGAAGAGTACAACTACATCAACCATGTTATATACGCTTCCGCTTTTGGTCTATGAGGGTACATAGACACACTCTCCCCTCTTGGTGCTATGCTTCTCCTAGATAGATCTTGGGTGTTCGTAGGAATTTTTTTGATTTTTATGCTTCATTCCCCATCAGTGGCATCATGAGCTAGGTCTATGCGTAGATGTATATGCACGAGTAGGACACAAAGAGTTGTGGGTGTTGATGCTCAAATTGCTTACCTCTCTTGTCTTATTTGGATTCGGCGGTATTGTGGGATGAAGCGGCTCGGACCAACCTTTCATGTCCTAGCACATGAGACCGGTTCCACCGACTAACATGCAACTTGTTTTGCATAAGGTGGCTAGCGGGTGTCTATCTCTCCTACTTTAGTTGAATCTAATTTGATGAAGGCGGTCCTTATAGAAGGTTAAAAGGCAACTTTATTATCACCATTGTGGCTTTGCGTAGGTAAGAACGGTTCTTACTAGTTGCCCATAGCAGCCACGTAAAACTTGCAACAACAAAGTGGAGGACGTCTAACTTGTTTCTGCAGGGCATGTTGTGATGTGGTATGGCCAAAACATGATGTGATATATGTAGATACATGAGATGATCATGTTTTGTAATAGGTTCACAACTTGCATGTCGATGAGTACGGCAACCGGCAGGAGCTATAGGGTTGTCTTTAATTTATTAATCGCCATGTAATTGCTTTACTTTATCGCTATGCGTTAGCAATAGTTCTAGAAGAAATAGTTGGTGGAAACGACCACGTGATGACACGATGATGGAGATCATGGTGTCATGCTGGTTATGATGGAGATCATGCCAGTGCTTTGGAGATGGAAATCAAAGGCACGAGATGATAATGGCCATATCATGTCACATATTGATTACATGTGATGTTTAACCTTTTTACGCATCTTATTTTGCTTAGAATGACGGTAGCATTATAAGATGATCCCTTCACTTAATTTTGAGAAATTGTGTTCTCCCTGAGTATGCACCGTTGCAAAAGTTTGTCGTTTCGAAGCACCTCGTGATGATCGGGTGTGATAGAATCTACATTCGCATACAATGGGTGTAAGCTAGTTTTACACATGCAGAATACTTGGGTTAAACTTGACGAGCCTAGCATGTACAGATATGGCCTCGGAACACAGGAGAGCAAAAGGTCGAACATGAGTTATATAGTAGATATGATCTACATGAAGATGTTCACCATTGATGACTACCCCATCTCCCGTGATGATCGGACATGGGTTAGTTGATTTGGATCATGTGTTACTTAGACAACTTGAGGGATGTTGATTTAAGTGGGAGTTCATTAGTAATTTGATTAATTGAACTAATTATCATGAACATAGTCTAAATTGTCTTTGCAAATTATGTTGTATATCAATAGCTCACGCTGTAGCTCCCTGTTTTAATATGTTCCTAGAGAAAGACTAAGTTGAAAGATATTGTAAGCAATTATGCGGACTAGGTCCATAGTCTGAGGATTGTCCTCACTTCTGCATAGAAGGCTTATGTCCTTGATGCACCGCTCGGTGTGCCAACCCCTCCAGTGTCATCTGTGGATGTTGTGAACATCTGGCAGGCACGTTCTGATGACTACTCGATAGTTCAGTGCGCCATGCTTTACGGCTTAGAACCGGGGCTCCAAAGACGTTTTGAGCACCACGGAGCATATGAGATGTTCTAGGAGTTGAAATTGGTATTTCAAGCTCATGCCTGGGTCGAGAGGTATGACATCTTCAACAAGTTCTTTAGCTGTAAAATGGAGGAGAATAGTTCTGTTAGTGAGCATATACTTATGTCTGGGTTGCACAACCGCTCGACTCAGTTGGGAGTTAATCTTCCAGATGACTCGGTTATTGACAGAATTTCTCCAATCACTGCCACCAAGCTATAAGGGCTTTGTAATGAAGTATAATATGCAAGCGATGAAGAAAACACTTCCCGAGCTCTTCGCGATGCTTAAGGCCGCAGAGGAAGAAATCAAGAAGGAGCATCAAGTGTTGATGGTTAAAAAGACCACTAGTTTCAAGAAAGGCAAGGGAAAGAAACAGAACTTCAAGAAGAATGGCAAGACAATTGCCGCTCCCGTGAAGAAACCCAAGGCTGGACCCAAACCAGAGAGTGAGTGCTTCTATTGCAAGGGGAAGGGTCACTGGAAGCGAAACTGCCCCAAGTACTTGGCAGATAAGAAGGATGGCAACGTCAAACATAGGTATATTTGATATACATGTTATTGATGTGTACCTCATTAGTCCTCATAGTAGCGTCTGGGTATTTGATACCGATTCTTTTGCTAATATTAGTAACTCAAAGCAGGAGCTGCAGAGTAATGGAGACTAGCTGAGGGTGAGGTGACGATGAGTGTTGGATGTGTCTCCAAGGTTGATATGATCACCATCGGCACGCTTGTAATACCTTCGGGATTAGTATTAAACCTACATAATGGTTATTTGGTGCTTGCGTTGAGCATAAAACATTATATCTAGATATTGTTTATTGCAAGGCGACTATTCATTTAAGTCAGAGAATAATGGTTATTATGTTTATATGAGTAATATCTTTTATGGTCATGGACCCCTTTTGAATGGTTTATTCTTGTTGAATCTCGATCATAGTGATACACATATTCATAATATTGATGCCAAATGATGCAAAGTTAATAATGATGGTACCACATATTTGTGGCACTGCCGCTTAGGTCATATTGGTGTAAAGCGCATGAAGAAACTCCATGCTGATGGACTTTTGGAATCTCTTGATTATGAATCATTTGAGACATGTGAACCATGCCTCATGGGCAAGATGACTAAAACTCCGTTCTTTGGAACAATGGTGTGAGCTAGTGACTTATTGGAAATAATACATACTGATGTATGTGGTCCGATGAGTGTTGAACCGCGTGGTGGATATCGTTATTTTCTTACCTTCACAGATGATTCGACAAGACATGGGTATATTTACTTAATGAAACACAAGTCTGAAACATTTGAAAAGTTCAAGGAGTTTCAGAGTGAAGTGGAAAATCATCGTAACAAGAAAATAAAGTTTCTACGATCTGATCGTGGAGGTGAATATTTGAGTTATGAGTTTGGTATGCATTTAAGACAATATGGAATTGTTTCACAGCTCACGCCACCTGGAACACCATAGCGTAATGGTGAGTCCGAACATCGTAATCATACTTTATTGGATATGGTGTGTTCTATGATGTCTCTTACCGTTTTGCCACTTTCATTTTGGGGTTATGCATTAGAGACAACCACATCCACTTTAAATAGGCACCGTCTAAATCAGTTGAGACGACACCGTATGAGTTGTGGTTTGGCAAGAAACCTAAGTTGACGTTTCTTAAAGTTTGGGGCTGCGACCCTTATGTCAAGAAGCTTCAGCCTGATAAGCGCAAACCCAGAGCAGGGAAGTGCATCTTCATAGGATACCCTAAAGAGACCATTGGGTATACCTTCTACCATAGATCCAAGGGCAAGATCTTTGTTGCTAAGAACGGGTCCTTTCTAGAGAAGGAGTTTCTCTCGAAAGAAGTGACTGGGAGGAAAGTAGAACTTGATGAGGTAATCATATCTTCTCTCGAATTGGAAAGTAGCACGTCACAGAAAGCAGTTCCCGTGAGGCCTACACCAACCGAAGAGGAAGCTAATGATGATGATCATGAAACTTCAGATCAAGTTACTGCTGAACTTCGTAGGTCGACCAGGGTACGTTCTGCACTAGAGTGGTATGGTAATCTAGTCCTGGAAATCATGTTGTTAGATGACGGCGAACCTACAAACTGTGAAGTAGCTATGATGAGCCCGGATTCCGACAAATGGATTGAGGCCATGAAATCTGAGATAGGATCCATGTATGAGAACAAAGTATAGACTTTGGTGGACTTGCCAGACGATCGGCAAGCCATTGAGAATAAATGGATCTTTAAGAAGAAGATATAAGTTGATGGTAATGTCACCGTCTATAAAGCTCGACTTGTCGCGAAGGGTTTCTGATAGGTTCAAGGGGTTGACTACGATGAGACTTTCTCACCCGTAGCAATGCTTAAGTCTGTTAGAATTATGTTAGCAATTGCCGCATTTCATGATTATGAGATCTGGCAAATGGAAGTAAAAACGGCATTCCTTAACGGGTTTCTTAAGGAAGAGTTGTATATGATGCAACCAGAAGGTTTTGTCAATCCTAAGGATGCTAACAAAGTATGCAAGCTCTAGCGATCCATCTATGGACTGGTGCAAGCATCTCAGAGTTGGAATATAAGCTTGATGAGGTGATCAAAGTTTTTGGTTTTATACAAACTTACGGACAAGCTTGTATTTACAAGAAAGTGACTGGGAGCTCTATAGCATTTCTGATAGTATATGTGGATGACATATTGTTGATTGGAAATGATGTAGAATTTCTGGAAAGCATAAAGGGTTGTTTGAAAGGAGTTTTTCAAAGGAAGACCTGGGTAAAGTGATGACCCACAAGTATAGGGGATCAATCATAGTCCTTTCGATAAGTAAGAGTGTCAAACCCAACGAGGAGCAGAAGGAAATGACAAGTAGTTTTCAGCAAGTTATTCTCTGCAAGCACTGAAATTATAAGTAACGAGTAGTTTGATAGCAAGATAATTTGTAACGAGCAAGTAACGGTAATGGTAACAAAAGTGCAGCAGGGTAGCCCAATCCTTTTGAGGCAAAGGACAGGCCAAAACGGTCTCTTATGATAAGCAAAGCGTTCTTGAGGGTACACAGGAATTTCATCTAGTCACTTTCATCATGTTGGTTTGATTTGTGTTCGCTACTTTGATAATTTGATATGTGGGTGGACTGGTGCTTAGGTGCTGTTCTTACTTGAAGAAACCTCCTACTTGTGATTAACCCCCTCGCAAGCATCCGCAACTACGAGAAAAGTATTATGAATAAATCTAACCATATCATTAAACTTTTGGATCCAAATCAGTCCCTTACGAAGTAGCGCATAAATTAGGGTTTATGCTTCTGTCACTCTCACAACCCATCATCTAATAACTACTCCACAATGCATTCCCTTACGCCCTAATAAGGTGAAGTGCCATGTAGTCGACGTTCACATGACACCACTAAGGGAATCTCAACATACATACCATCAAAATATCGAACACATATCAAGTTCACATGATTACTTGCAACAAGATTTCTCCCGTGACCTCAAGAACAAAAGTAACTACTCACAAATGATAATCATGCTCAAGATCAGAGGGGTATTAAATAGCATAATGGATCTAAACATATAATATTCCACCAAATAAACCATATAGTAATCAACTACAAGATGTAATCAACACTACTAGTCACCCACAAGCACCAATCTAAGGTTCCGGTACAAAGATTGAACACAAGTGATGAACTAGGGTTTGAGAGGAGATGGTGATGTCGAAGATGTTGATGGAGATTGCCCTCCCCAAGATGGGAGAGTTGTTGCTGATGATGATGACGATGATTTCCCCCTCCAAGAGGGAAGTTCCCCTGGCGGAATCGCTCCGCCGGAGGGCAAAAGTGCTCCTGCCCAAATTCCGCCTCGAGACGGCGGCACTTCATCCCGAAAGACCTCCTCTTATTTTTTCTAGGTCAAAATGACTTATATACCAGAAGAGGGGCATCGGAGGTGGGCCGAGGAGGGCACAACCCACCAGGGCGCGCCTGGGCTCCCTAGCGCGCCCAGGTGGGTTGTGCCCACCTGGTGGACCCCCTCTGGTAGTTATTTGCTCCAATAATTCTTATATATTCCATAAAAAATATCCGTGAAGTTTCAACTCATTTGGAGTTGTGCAGAATAGGTAGCCTGACGTAGCTTTTTCAGGTCCAGAATTCCAGCTGCCGGTATTCTCCCTCTTTGTGTGAACCTTGCATATTATGAGAGAAAAGGCATTAGAATTACTCCAAGAAGCATTATTATACATAAAAACAATATAAATAACAGTAGGAAAACATGATGCAAAATGGACGTATCAACTCCCCCAATCTTAGACCTCGCTTGTCCTCAAGCGAAAACTTAAATCGAAAAACATGTCCACATGCTTAGAGAGAGAGGTGTCGATAAAACAAAATACGGACATAGAAGTATCATGTATATTATTATGACAGCAACAAACTTTAACATAAAACTTTATCATAGAACTTCTATCATATAACTTCTCATGAACAAGTAACAATTCATCACAACATCGAAGTATAAAGCATAAACTCTATTGGAAACCAACAAACTATGTTCTCAGTCAACTTTACAACTACAATTCATCATCTTTTCAGGAAGGGTCACGTATCGGAGCCTTTTTGGCAAGTCCACATACTCAACCATCATATAGTCTTCTATGATTGCTAACACTCACCGCATACACATGAGCAAAATGTTTCAATCGGACACACAGAAAGATGGGGGCTTATAGTTTTGCCTCCCAACGTATTCACCTCAAGGGTGATGTCAATAATAATAACTCATGCCCACTCATATCCAACTGGATATATGTGCCTAGATCTTTCCTCACCACATGGTGCTTGCCAAAAGAGAAAATAAAAAGGAATAGAGAGAAATACTTTGACTCTTGCATAAAAGTAAATACATAAAATTAAAAGATAGGCCCTTCGCAGAGGGAAGCAGAGGTTGCCATGCGCTTTTTGTTTGTATGCTCAATCTCTTAGTGCAAAAGAACATCACGTTATATTGCCCCTTATGATAGCAACCTTTATTATGCAGTCTATCGCTTTTATTCTTTGCCATCACAAGTTCGTACAACGCTTAATTTTCTCTTACACTAAATGATCCAACACTTTTAGAAGTAATTTTTATTGCCTTATTGCACCGATGACAACTTACTTGAAGGATCTTACTCAATCCATAGGTTGGTATGGTGGACTCTCAAAACAAGATTTGGGTTTAAGGGTTTTTGGATGCACAAGTAGTATCTCTACTTAGTGCGGAATTTTTGGCTAGAAAAGATGAGGGACAAGCACCACATGTTAAAGGATCTATGACAATATAACTTCTATGTGAATATGGATAAACATAAATCATTACGTTGTCTTCCTTGTCCAACGTCAACAATTTTGGCATATAATATTTTGATGGGGCCTCACAATCACAAAAGATGTCCAAGATAGTGTATTTGCATGTGAATCTTCCCTTCCCTTATTAATTATTTCATGAATTGCATCATTGACCAATGCTATGTTTGTAAATCTCCAAGGAAATTTTCTACTTATACTCTTCCTTATGTGATGTCATTACTTACCATAAGATTAGCATATGATCTTTTATTACCTTTCTTTTTATTGAACATGAAAGTAAAGAAAACAAAACTCAAACTAAACTTTAATATATATCTCGCACATGATTACAAGGATAGATCACTAAGCAAGCACTTGAAAAGAAAGGATCAAACTAAACTTTTTATTCAACTAAAGCAAAAGATAACTAAGGATCGAACTAAGATAAGTAAAGGCAATAGATAGTGGAGGTGATACGATACCGGGGCACCTCCCCCAAGCTTGGCACAAGCCAAGGGGAGTGGCCATACCCGATACTCAAGTTTCCTTTGGTGATGGAGAAGGAGGTGGTGGTGATGAAGTAGTACCAATCTTATCCTCAGGTTTCCATGGCAAGGGCTCACCATCATAAGAGGAGGTGTGAATCTCGCGGGTCCTACAACTGGCAGCCAAACTCATACCTTTAAACCTTGCCTCATATTCAAAGACTTGGTTTTGGAGATCGTAGATCTGGCTTTGGAGAAAGTTGATTTGCTGGTTGAAGGTGAAGACGATGTCCTTCATGGACTTGCCATCCACCTTGAGATCACAGGTGTAGTCCGCGATCATGAGGTGATTGGCATTGAGTCCACGTTCCACCATCCCCTTGCACCGGAAGACCTCCTGGTCCATAGCTTCAAGCCTGGCCTCCACGGTTCCCGTCCCTTTGGGGCCTTGCACATTACGGATGTGGAGCACCCCCTCACGCATCTCGATAGCTTGAGGGTGCTGAATCACCTCCCGCAAATATGGGTTGATGACGTTCTCGAAGAACTTGTCCTTGGAGGAGCTCGAAGCGGCCATGGTGAATTAGATCTGTCAGAAAACAGCAAGGAAAAGAAAACAGAAGATTTCTCCACGATACGGTGGTCAATAGGTTCGGGGGGTATATAAAGATTTTTTATCTTGGGAAACAAGCAAACCGAAGAAAAACGGAGTCCGGAAGGTACCCGAGGTGGGCACAACCCACCTGGGCGTGCCTGGCTTGCCAGGCGCGCCCTGGTGTCTTGTGCCCAATAGGGTTACCTTCCTGGCTATTTCTTATTTTCCTAATTTTTAATATATTCCAAAACTGACAGAAAATATTTTTGCAGATTTTTCGGAGTCCGTTTACTTACCGTATCACGTACCTCCTATTTTTCATGAGTCTGGAGTGCTCCGGAAGGTTTCTTTTATGTGTTCTTCCGGTGTCATAGTTTGGATAATAATGCTTTCAACATTAATGGGCGTACCTGAGATATAATGTTTTATTCTTTGCACATTGACAACCTTCAGGTTAGTACGTTCGGCATTATTTATTTTGATGGCTCCAGATCGATACACCTCCTCTATAACATAGGGTCCTTCCCATTTGGAGAGGAGTTTTCCTGCAAAGAATCTGAAACGAGAGTTGTACAAAAGAACATATTCTCCAACTTTGAACGCACGCTTTTGGATTCTTTTGTCGTGCCATCTTTTAACTTTTTCTTTAAATAGCTTGGCATTTTCATAAGCTTGGGTTCTCCATTCATCTAGTGAGCTAATATCAAATAACCTCTTTTCACCGGCAAGTTTGAAATCATAGTTGAGTTCTTTAATTGCCCAATATGCTATATGTTCTAACTCAAGAGGCAAATAACAAGCTTATCCATAAACCATTTTATAAGGAGACATACCCATAGGATTTTTGTATGCTGTTCTATAAGCCCAAAGTGCATCATATAATTTCTTAGACCAATTCTTTCGGGACCTATTGACAGTCTTTTGTAAAATTAATTTTATTTCTCTATTGCTAAGTTCAACTTGACCACTAGACTGAGGATGATAGGGTGATGCAATTCTATGGTTAACATCGTAATTAGCAAGCATTTTACGGAAAGCACCATGAATAAAGTGTGAACCACCATCAGTCATTAAATATCTAGGGACTCCAAACCTTGGGAAAATAACTTCCTTAAGCATTTTAATAGAGGTGTTGTGATCAGCACTACTAGTCAGAATAGCTTCTACCCACTTAGTAACATAATCAACAGCAACCAAAATATGAGTATACCCATTAGAGGAAGGAAAAGGTCCCATGTAATCAAAACCCCAAACATCAAATGGTTCAACAACAAGTGAATAATTCATAGGCATTTCTTGACGCTTACCAATATTACCAATTCTTTGACATTCATCACAAGATAAAACAAACTTACGGGCATCCTTGAAGAGAGTAGGCCAATAAAAACTAGATTGCAATACCTTGTGGGCAGTTCTGTCTCCCGCATGATGCCCTCCATAAGCTTCGGAGTGACATTTCTGTAGGAGTTGTCCCTGTTCATGCTCAGGTACACAACGTCTAATAATACCATCTACTCCTTCTTTATAAAGATGTGGGTCATCCCAAAAGTAATGTCTTAAATCATAGAAGAATTTTTTCTTTTGTTGGTATGTGAAGCTAGGTGGTATATATTTAGCAACAATGTAATTAGCATAGTCGGCATACCAAGGAGTATTATGAGAAACATTTATTGCAGCTAATTGTTCATCAGGAAAACTATCATTAATAGGTTGTGGATCATCAAGAATATTTTCTAACCTAGACAAGTTATCAGCCACGGGGTTCTGAGCTCCCTTTCTATCAGTG
Organism: Thinopyrum elongatum; assembly: GCA_011799875.1. Classification (NCBI taxonomy): domain Eukaryota; kingdom Viridiplantae; phylum Streptophyta; class Magnoliopsida; order Poales; family Poaceae; genus Thinopyrum; species Thinopyrum elongatum. The sequence continues at coordinate 189,582,787 of CM022301.1, forward strand.
ATATGTAAGTCAAATTCTTGTAGCAAGAGAACCCACCTAATGAGTCTAGGTTTAGCATCTTTCTTTTCCATAAGATATTTTATAGCAGCATGATCAGTGTGAACAATCACTTTAGAATCGACAATGTAAGATCTAAATTTATCACAAGCAAACACAACTGCTAAAAATTCTTTTTCAGTAGTAGCATAATTGCGCTGGGCACTGTCTAGAGTTTTACTAGCATAATGAATAACATTTAATTTCTTATCAACTCTTTGTCCTAGAACAGCACCAACAGCATAATCACTAACATCACACAAAATTTCAAAAGGCAAGTTCCAATCAGGTGGTTGAACAATATGTGTGGAAATTAAGGCTTTCTTAAGTGTTTCAAAGGCTTCTACACAATCATCATAAAAAACAAATGGAACATCCTTTTGTAAAAGGCCTAGAAATTTAAGAGAAGTCTTTAATAAATCTCCTATAGAAACAAGCATGACCGAGGAAACTACGAATACCTTTGATATCTTTAGGACATGACATTTTCTCAATTGTATCAACTTTAGCTTTATCCACTTCAATACCTCGTTCAGAAATTTTATGTCCCAAGATAATACCTTCATTAACCATAAAGTGGCACTTCTCCAATTCAAGACAAGATTAGTTTGCTTGCATCTCTGCAAAACTCGATCAAGGTTGCTTAAGCAATCATCAAAAGAAGTTCCATAAATGGAAAAATCATCCATGAAAACCTCAACAATCTTTTCACAAAAGTCAGAGAATATAGCAGTCATACATCTTTGAAAGGTAGCAGGTGCATTAGATAAACCAAAAGGCATACGTCTATAAGCATAAGTTCCAAAAGGACAAGTGAAGGTGGTTTTCTCTTGATCGGGTTGTGAAACAGGTATTTGAGAAAAACCAGAATATCCATCGAGAAAACAAAAGTGTGTGTGCTTAGATAGTCTTTCTAACATTTGATCAATAGAAGGTAGAGGGTAATGATCTTTTCTAGTAGCTTTATTTAATTTTCTAAAATCAATTACCATTCTATAACCAGTGACAATTCTTTGTGGAATAAGTTCATTTTTATCATTAGGAACAACAGTAATACCTCCCTTCTTAGGGACACAATGAACGGGACTTACCCATCTACTATCAGCTATGGGATAGATTATACCTGCTTCCAAAAGCTTCAATATTTCAGTTCTTACCACTTCTTTCATTTTAGGATTTAAACGTCTTTGGTTATCAACAACAGGTTTAGTATCAGGTTCAATATTAATTTTGTGCTGACAGAGAGTGGGACTAATGCCCTTATTATAATCAAGAGTATATCCAATAGCAGCTCGGTGCTTCTTCAGAACCTTCAATAATCTTTCTTCTTCATGTTCTGAAAGGTTAGCACTAATAATAACAGGATATATCTTTTTCTCATCAAGATAAGCATATTTCATAGTGTTTGGTAATTGTTTTAATTCAAACATAGGATCACCTTTAGGTGGAGGAGGACCTCTTAGAGTGTCAATAGGCAAATTGTGTTTAAGGAGAGGCCGTTGTTCAAAGAAAATTTTATCTATCTCATTTCTTTCATGCATATGCATATCATTTTCATGGCCTAGCAAATATTGTTCTAGTGTATCAGTTGGAGGCACGGCAATAGAAGCAAGACCAATTATTTCATCCCTACTAGGCAATTCTTTCTTATGATGCTTTGTACTAAACTTAGAAAAATTAAACTCATGAGACTCATCACCAAAACTTACACCGACGGTTTGTTTCTCACAATCTATTTTAGCATTAACGGTGTTCAAAAAAGGTCTACCAAAGATAATGGGACAAAAGTCATCTTGTGGGGAACCAAGAACAAGAAAATAAGTAGGATATTTTATTTTCCCACACAAGACTTCAACATCTCTAACAATCCCAAGTGGTGTGATGGTGTCTCTATTAGCAAGTTTAATAGTAACATCTATGTCTTCTATTTCAGCGGGTGCTATGTCATTCATAATTTCTTGATATAAGGTAAAAGGAATAGCACTCACGCTAGCACCTAAATCACATAAACCATGATAAACAGTGATCTCCTATTTTGACTGAGACAACAGGCATACCAACAACAGGTCTATGTTTATCTTTTTCGTTGGGTTTGGCAATTCTAGCAGCTTTATCACAGAAGTAAATAACATGCCCATCAATATTTTCTTCCAAGAGATCTTTAACCAAAGCAACACTAGGTTCTACCTTGATTTGTTCAGTAGGTTTAGGTGCTCTTATATAACTTTTATTGACCACAGTTGAAACTTTAGCATGTTCCTTTATCCTAACAAGGAAAGGTGGTTTTTCAATATAAGCAGTAGGAACAACTAGATCAACATTATAAATAATAGTTTCATCCTTAGCTATTACTGGTTCTTTAATTTCTTCTTTAATAGGTGGGTAGTATTTAAACCACTTCTCCTTAGGGAGATCAACATGAGTAGCAAATGATTCACAAAAGGAGGCTACTATCTCAGAGTCAAGTCCATATTTAGTGCTAAACTTTTGAAAAGCATCGGTATTCATAAAAGATTTAACACAATCATACTTAAGCTTAATACCTGACTCTTTACCTTCGTCCAGTTCCCAATCTTCAGAGTTGCGTTTAATTCTTTCTAAAAGATCCCACCTGAATTCAATATTCTTCTTCATAAAGGAACCAGTACAAGAAGTATCAAGCATGGATTGATCATCACGAGAAAGCCGAGCATAAAAATTCTGAATAATAATTTCTCTTGAGAGCTCATGGTTGGGGCATGAATATAACATTGACTTAAGCCTCCCCCAAGCTAGAGCGATACTTTCTCCTTCACGAGGCCAAAAAATTATATACGTAATTCTGATCACGATGAACTAGATGCATAGGATAAATTTTTTGGTGAAATTCCAATTTCAATCGATTCCAATTCCAAGATCCAATATCATCGCATAGCCTATACCATGCCAATGCTTTTCCCTTCAAAGATAAAGGGAAAACCTTCTTCTTAGCTTCATCTCCGGGTAAACCTGCAAGCTTAAATAATCCACAAATTTCATCCACATATATCAAGTGCATATCAGGATGTTCAGTTCCATCTCCTGCATAAGGATTAACTAGCAGTTGTTCTATCATACCCGAAGGAATTTCATAACCAATATTTTCAGTAGGTGCAGTAGGTTGAGGGATAACTAATTGTGGTTCTGGTCGAGGTGAAGATACCCAGAACAAACCCCTTAAAGGATTGTTCTCCATAGTAACAAGTGACAATAAATTTCAGCACGTAGTAATAATTTTTCCTTGCCGATTTCCACTTACCAAGAGCACTTCACTCCCCGGCAACGGCGCCAGAAAAGAGCCTTGATGACCCACAAGTATAGGGGATCAATCATAGTCCTTTCGATAAGTAAGAGTGTCGAACCCAACGAGGAGCAGAAGGAAATGACAAGTAGTTTTCAGCAATGTATTCTCTGCAAGCACTGAAATTATAAGTAACGAGTAGTTTGATAGCGAGATAATTTGTAACGAGCAAGTAACGATAACGGTAACAAAAGTGCAGCAAGGTAGCCCAATCCTTTTGACGCAAAGGACAGGCCAAAACGGTCTCTTATGATAAGCAAAGCGTTCTTGAGGGTACACGGGAATTTCATCTAGTCACTTTCATCATGTTGGTTTGATTTGTGTTCGCTACTTTGATAATTTGATATGTGGGTGGACCGGTGCTTAGGTGCTGTTCTTACTTGAACAAACCTCCTACTTATGATTAACCCGGCCCCCTCGCAAGCATCCGCAAATACGAGAAAAGTATTAAGAATAAATCTAACCATAGCATTAAACTTTCGGATCAAAATCAGTCCCTTACGAAGTAGCGCATAAACTAGGGTTTAAGCTTCTGTCACTCTCGCAACCCATCATCTAATAACTACTCCACAATGCATTCCCTTAGGCCCTAATAAGGTGAAGTGCCATGTAGTCGATGTTCACATGACACACCTAAGAGAATCACAACATCCATACCATCAAAATATCGAACACATATCAAGTTCACATGATTACTTGCAACAAGATTTCTCCCGTGACCTCAAGAACAAAAGTAACTACTCAAAAATGATAATCATGCTCAAGATCAGAGGGGTATGAAATAGCATAATGGATCTGAACATATAATCTTCCACCAAATAAACCATATAGTAATCAACTACAAGATGTAATCAACACCACTAGTCACCCACAAGCACCAATCTAAGGTTCCGGTACAAAGATTGAACACAAGAGATGAACTAGGGTTTGAGAGGAGATGGTGCGGTCGAAGATGTTGATGGATATTGCCCTCCCCAAGATGGGAGAGTTGTTGCTGATGATGATGACGATGATTTCCCCCTCCGGGAGGGAAGTACCCCGGCGGAATCGCTCCGCCTGAGGGCAAAAGTGCTCCTGCGCAAGTTCCACCTCGAGACGGCGGCGCTTCGTCCCGAAAGTCCTCCTCTTATTTTTTCTAGGTCAAAATGACTTATATACCAGAAGAGGGGCACCGGAGGTGGGCCGAGGAGGGCACAACCCACCAGGGCGCGCTTGGGCTCCCTAGCATGCCCAGGTGGGTTGTGCCCACCTGGTGGGCCCCCTCTGGTAGTTATTTGCTCCAATAATTCTTATATATTCCATAAAAAATCTCTGTGAAATTTCAGCTCATTGCAGAATAGGTAGCCTGACGTAGCTTTTTCAGGTCCAGAATTCCAGCTGCCTGTATTCTCCCTCTTTGTGTGAACCTTGCATATTATGAGAGAAAAGGCATTAGAATTACTCCAAAAAGCATTATTATACATAAAAACAATATAAATAACAGTAGGAAAACATGATGCGAAATGGACGTATCATAAAGCTGCTTACATATTGGGCATCAAGATCTATAGAGATAGATCCAGACGCCTGATAAGACTTTCATAGAGCACATACCTTGACAAGATTTTGGAGGAGTTAAAAATGGATTAGTCAAAGGAGTTCTTTCCTGTATTATAAGGTGTGAAGTTGAGTAGGACTCGAAGCTCGACCACGGCAGAAGAAAGAGAAAGGATGAAGGTCAATCCCTATGCGTCGGACATAGGCTCTATAATGTATGCCATGCTGTGTACCATACCTGATGTGTGCCTTTCCATGAGTCTGGCAAGGGGGTACAACAGTGATCCAAGAGTGGATCACTGGATAGAGGTCAAAATTATCCTTAGAGGACTAAGGAAATGTTTCACGGTTATGGAGGTGATAAAGAGTTCGTCGTAAAGGGTTACGTCGATGCAAGCTTTGATACCGATCCGGATGACTCTGAGTCGCGAACCGGACACATATAGTGGAGCAGTCATTTAGAATATCTCCAAGTGGAGCGTGGTAGCATCATCTATAGTATGACATAGGGATTTGCAAAGTACACACGGATCTGAATTTCGCAGACCTGTTGACTAAAACCTCTCTCACAAGCAAAACATGATCAAACCCCAAAACTGATTGGGTGTTAATCACATGGAGATGTGAACTAGATTATTTACTCTAGTGCAAGTGGGAGACTGTTGGAAATATGCCCTAGGGGCAATAATAAAATGGTTATTATCATATTTCCCGTTCATGATAAATGTTTATTGTTCATGCTAGAATTGTATTGACCAGAAACTTAAATACATGTGTGAATACATAAACTACACCGTGTCCCTAGCATGCCTCTACTAGACTAGCTCATTGATCAAAGATGGTTAAGGTTTCCTAACCATAGACATGAGTTGTCATTTGATAACAGGATCACATAATTGGGAAAATGATGTGATGCACAAGACCCAACCGTAAGCTTAGCAGTTGATCGTATCAGTTTATTGTTATAGCTTTCTTCATGTCAAGTATCTATTCCTAAGACCATGAGATCGTGCAACTCCCTGACACCAGAGGAATACTTAGTGTGTATCCAAACATCACTTCGTAATTGGGTGATCATAAAGATGCTCTACAGGTATCACCAAAGGTGTTTGTTGGGTTGGCACGGATCGAGACTGGGATTTGTCACTCCGTATGAGGGAGAGATATCTCTGGGCCCTCTCGGTAATACAACATCGTAAAGAGCTTGCAAGCAATGTGGCTAATGAATTAGTCACGAGATCTTGTATTACGGAACGAGTAAAGAGACTTGTCGGTAACGAGATTGAACTAGGTATGGAGATACCGACGATCGAATCTCGGGCAAGTAACATATCGCCAGACAAAGGGAATTGCATATGGGATTAACCGAATCCTTGACATCATGGTTCAACCGATAAAATATCTTTGTGCAGTATGTAGTAATCAATATGGGCATCTAGGTCCCGCTATTGGTTATTGATTGGAGAGGTGTCTCAGTCATGACTACATGATTCTCGAACCCGTAGGGTCGCACCCTTAACGTTTGTTGACCCTAGAGTAGTATTGGGATATTTGATGATTGGTAACCGAATATTGTTCGGAGTCCTGGAAGAGATCTCGGACGTCATGAGGAGTCTCGGAATGGTCGAGAGGTAAAGATTTATATATGGGAAGTCATATTTTGGGTTCCGAAAAAAGTGCAGTTTTTTCGGTATTGTACCGTGAAGCTTCTAGAAGGTTCCGGAGGGGTCCGGAAGTCCACAAGTGGGTCCACCATGTCCCAAGGGCTGGCACGGGCTGAGGGAGGCGCTCTGGCCTTATTGGGCTAGGCGCACCAAGTCCTCAAAAGCCCATGTGGCTAGGGAAGGAAAAAAAGGGGAGTCCTAGTAGGAATAGGATTAGACTTGGAGTCCAAGTCCTCTCCCCCTTGGATGCGCCCAAGGGCTTGGAGGGGCTGTTCCCCACGCCCCTCCACCAATATATAGAGGGGAGGGGCGCCCCAAGAGGACACACCAAGCCGTTGGCACCCCTCTCTCTCCTGTTAGTCCGTAGTTTCTCCGTCCTCGTTCTAGTAGCGCTTGGCAAAGCCCTGCTGAACTAGCTCTACCACCATCATCACCACCACGCCGTCGTGCTGGTTGTGATTCCATCTACTTCTCTGCCTTATCTTGCTGGGTCAAGGAGGAGGAGACGTCATCGAGCCGCACGTGTGCTAAACTCGGAGGTGTCGTCCGTTCGGCACTAGATCGGTTGGATCATGATCGGATCACGAAGAGTACAACTACATCAATCGCGTTATATACGCTTCTGCTTTCGGTCTACGAGGGTACACAGACACACTCTCCCCTCTCGTTGCTATGCTTCTCCTAGATAGATCTTAGGTGTTCGTAGGAATTTTTTTGATTTTCATGCTTCGTTCCCCATCAGAATAAACATATAGCTCCAAGTAATTTACCTATTGTTGGTAGAAGAAAGAGGGTATACCATCCGGGGCATCCCCAAGCTTAGAGTCTTGCGTGTCCTTGAATATTACCTTGGGGCGCCTTTGGTCATCCCCAAGCTTAGGGTGTTTCCACTCCTTATTCCTTAATCCATTGCGATCTCACTTAAAACTGGAAAACTTCAGCACACAAAACTCAACAGAAAACTCGTGAGATCCGTTAGTATGACAAGCCAGTCATAAACTTTAGGTACTGTTGGAAACTCATTCATATTTTATTATTGCATAATACCTACTGTATTCTAACTTTGCCATGACTTATACTCCTGATACAGTCCATAGATTCATGAAAACAAGCAAACAACGCAACGAAAACTGAATCTGTCAAAAACAAAACAGTCTGTAATGACCTGGAAAACACAAATAATCTGAAAAATTATTACAGCGTGTGAAATTCGTATATCACTCGTGTGTAAAAAATTTAGAATTTTATCACGTGCCAGTGAATTTAAACAATTCTGCTACTGAGCGCAGAAGTTTCTGTTTTCTCATAGAATCAAATCAACTATCAACCAAATCATCCCAAAGGCTTTACTTGGCACAAACACTAATTTAAACACAAAAACACAACCATAAAAGTAGCATAATTGTGTGCACACTAAAAAAATACAATGATAACTATTGGGTTGTATCCCAACAAGCTCTTTCTTTATAGCCATCAAGATGGCTTGAGATTTTATCGATGCTCACAAGAAAGATAATAATTGAAACAAAGAGAGCATCATAAAATATGTGAAAAACACATTAAGTCTAACATACTTCCTATGAATAGGTATTTTATAAGCAAAACAATTATCAAGACAATAAATATCTAGCAGATGCAAAGGAGAGGAATAAAACACTAACAATCTCAACAAAAACGAAGAGGAATTTAGTAACATGAAAAATTTTACAACCATATTTTCTTCTCTCATAATAATTACATGTAAGATAAAATCAAATTCAATAATATAGCTAACATATACAATTTTCTCTTCATGATCCACATGCATAAAAGTCTTATAATCTTCCAATATAGTCGGATTAACATCAACTAAAGTCATGACCTCTCCAACCCACTCTTATCAAAAATTTCACAAGATTCAACACTCTGCAAATATGTGGTGTTATTTTTACCTAAAGTTGACACTCTTCCAAACCCACTTTCAATATTATTGCAAACATTATTATCTATAACATATTCATCATGAGGCTTAAATAAATTTTCAAGATCCTAAGAAGCATTATCACCCCAATCATGATCATTGCAATAAGTAGTGGACATATCTCAAGCTTGCAGCTTTGCATATCATTAGCATAATTGACATTAATAGAATTTATAATAGCATCATTGCGATCATGATTTTCATTCAAGGAGCTATCAAGTATGGGAGCAATAACAATAATTTCATTTTTAACATAAGGAATTGAAGCAAGATCATCTCCATAAGCATAATTAATAATCATGGCCACAAGCATAGCAAGGATAAAATTCATCAAAAAGGGATATTTCAAGCGAATCAATGGGGTCATACTTATCTATAGGTTCCTGCATATCATTATTCTCTTCCAAAGCATCAGACATTCTCCCAATGAATTCACTAACATAGGCATTAGAAGCATAGTTTTCATAGCAATATTTAAGTATGGCAAAATTTCCAGATTTGTAGAGAGTAGCATCATACTTTTCAATCAAAGAAGCAACTTCATAGGCACCCTTAAAAGCAACAAATTCTTCAATTTGTTTTATATCATAGTAACTATAAACACCCTTGGCATAAGAAGATAAGATTTCATTATCATTAAACTCACATAGGTACGAAAGGTGTTTTTTAGGGTTATCAGAGCAACAAGTAAAAACATGAATTTCACATAGATTCCAAGCATAGCATAGCAAACAATTTATTTGGTTCCATAAGAGTCTTCCTTTTTGACACAAACAGTGACGCACAAAATGAGCATGCTCATCTAATGATTTTCCCTCAACTAAACTAGTTGGGGTTTCAGCATGAGCACAAATGGATCGAAGATGATCCAAGTAGAAAACTTTAAGTGGATCCATAAGCATCTTAAACTTTTGCTTCCATTTTCTGTTTTTGAGTGTTCACATGAAGGCAAATAACAAGCAAGCAAGTAAACAAAATATTTTGGTGTTTTTGTAAAAAATTGTTTTAGAAGTGGGGGAGATGAAAATGAGAGGCAAATGGCAAATGAAAGTAAGGACAAGTAGATGATAGTTTATGCGAAGGTACTTTATAGGTTTTGGTGATGTCTCCCCGGCAGCGGCGCTAGACATTCTTCCTACTACTTGTGAGCTGCGTTGGGACTTCCTCGAAGAGGAGAGGATGATGCAGTACAGTAGAGATAAGTATTTCCGTCAGTTAAGAACCAAGGTTATCAATGCAGTAGGAGAACCACGCGAAACCTCATGAACAGCACCCACACACAAAAAAGCAAATAGTTGCACCCAACGCGATCAAGGGGGTTGTCAATCCCCTTGGCAGTTATTTGCAGGGACCAAATCTCATAGTGATAGATAGATAATTTAAAACACAAAATAAAAGAACGGTAAATAAATTGCAGCAAGATATCTTTGGATTTTATATATGATAAAGGTAGACCCGGGGCCATAGTTTTCACTAGAGGTTTCTCTCTCGAACAAAAAGCATACGGTGGGTAAACAAATTACTGTTTGGCAATTGATAGAAAAGCGCATAGTTATGATGATATTCAAGGCAATGATCATGTATATAGGCATCACGTCCGAGACAAGTAGACCGACTCTTGCCTGCATCTACTTCTATTACTCCACCCATCAACCGCTATCCAGCATTCATCTAGAGTAGTAAGTTCATAAGAAAAGGAGTAACGCCTTAAGCAAGATGACATGATGTAGACAAAGTAAATCCAACCAATATGAATAAACCCCGTCGTTTTCCCCTTAATGGCAACAATACAAATACGTGTCTTGTCCCCTTCTGTCACTGGGATATAGATCACCGCAAGATTGAACCCATTACAAAGCACCTCTCCCATTGCAAGATAAATCAATCTAGCTGGCCAAACCAAATGGATAGATCAGAGAGAAATACAAAGCTATAACAATCATGCATATAAGAATTCAGAAAAGACTCAAATATTTCTTGTGAATAATCTGATCATAAACCCACAATTCATTGGATCCCAATAAACACACTGCAAAAGAAGATTACATCGAATAGATCTCCAAGAACATCGAGGAGAACATTGAATTGAAGATCCAAGAGAGAGAATAAGCCATCTAGCTACTAGATATGGACCCGTAGGTCTGTGGTAAACCACTCACACATCATCGGAAGGGCAGCAAGGTTGATGTAGAAGCCCTCCATGATCGATTCCCCCTCCGGCAGAGTATCCGAAAAGGACTCCAGATGGGATCACGGAAAAATAGAAACTTGCGGCGGCGAAAAAAGTATTTTGGGTGGCTCTCTATTGGTTTCCCGATTTTAGAGAATTTATAGAGATGGAATTAGGTCAGACGGAGCCCCGAGGGACCCACAAGGTACTAGGGCACGCCCCTCCTCCAGGGCGTGCCCTAGTGCCTTGTCGTCTACTTGTTTGCCTTCTGGTCTCCTCTCGAAGCTTCTAGGGTCTCTCTTGTCCGGAAATTTTTTGTTTGCCGGAGACGTATCACTCTCCCATGGAGATCAAGGCCTCCATGTGAGAAGATCCCTATTGGATTTAAGACCCCTTCTATTGAAGATCCTCCAAGGATATCAAGACCTCATCTCCTCTTGGATTTGGGATGAACTCTACCATGTATCCTTGTTCCCCTTGATTTTTCATGTACCTTGTGGAGCTTATGCGTTTGTTAGTCTAGTGGATGTGTGATTGGACTTGTTCTTGAGTGTTCCTCTTGTGATTTCTCCCAATTTTCCCGTCGTGTTCTTCCTGTTCCTCCTCAAACCCACCTCCAATTCGTGAACATCAGGACAAATCGGGGCACTTTCGCCCGTGCCCTACATCAATGTGTATCTTGACAAAGGGGCTCATGACATGGTGATGTTTGTCAGATGCTCCGCGTCTTTGGGTGGTCGCGGTAGTCTCCACTGGTAGGGCTAGGGCGGTATCCGGCGGAGAAGTCGATCACCACGGTCGGGGTGGTGTTCCTTGGTCGGGCAACGGCGGCTATTGCCTCCACGATCGGTGCTGGTGCTCTCAGGCCATGGTTGGTGGCGGTGGTTGTGTATATAATCCCCGTTCAGATTCATTGCAATCTGTCTCTTGTCCAACCGGTTGTGCATGGAGGGACCGGTGAGGGGCAGTTTGAGTCCTCTGACGGCATTCCGGCAACTCCGTACGTCTTCAAGGCTTGGATTCACATGGATCCAGTCGGCTGCGGGGTCGGGGTGGCGCGACTGCCAGTGAAAATTGTCCCATCTTTGGCCATGGCAGACAAAGGCAACGACTTTGATGTCGTTTCCTTGTGGAGGCATCGTCATTGCAGTCTTTGTCCTCTTGCTCGGGCTGTTCCAGGGGAATCCCAAGACCTGAGTCTCCTAGATCCGACGATATCAACGCCTTCAGTATTGTTCTCCCTCCCAGGGCATCATTTTGGAACAAGTGCTAGCTGGAGTGGCCAAGAGGTGGAGCGGTGTTGCATCCACATCGACGATGGTGGGTCTCAGCGGCGTGGCATAGTTGTGTATTGGTGATGGATGTGTGTTGATGGACGCATGAAGAATGGTGGTATTGTCTGGCATCGTGGTAGCGTTGACGGCTGAATGGCATGGCAAGAACAATGCTTTGACCCCTCTCTAAGATGGGACGGCGGAAGATAGCGGTGTAGGATTCTAGAACGTGCGCATGTGATGTGCGCTGAGGGTCTGCTAGATCAGTTGGTGCTCTCGGCTCGCCATGGGGAGGCTTGGTGCGACCACTGGATTAGATGGTGTGCGTTGGTGCGAGGTCTGGGCACATCATCAAGCTTGTGGGTGTAGCGACAGAGGTCGCGCGAAAGGTGGCATTAGGTTGATCCGTGTATTTGTTTCATGGCTCATGATCTAGATAAAGCAAGAAATATCAAGCTACTTTTATGTGCATTTGAGGAACTTTCTGGTCTCAAAATTAATTTTCATAAGAGAGAATTTTTTTTGCTTAGGCGATGCTACATAATCTGCACCTGAGTATGCTGAGATTTTTGGATGCCAGCTCGGGCAGTTCCCGATTCGGTATCTAGCTATTCCCATACACTATCGGTGTTTAACTATCGCTGAGTGGAAGTACATGGAAGAGAGACTTGAGAAATGACTAGCCAGTTGGAAGGCCAAACTCTTGTCATATGGGGGGCGATTGATCTTGATCAATTACGTCCTCAGCAACATGGTTTTATATATGTTGTCATTCTTTCATCTCCTGGAAGGGGTTCTTCAGCGTCTCGATTACTTTAGATCCAGATTTTTTTGGTAGTGTGATAATGAATCCAAGAAATATTGACTGGCTTGGTGGAGTGTATCATGTCGACCTAAAAGTCAAGGGGGGCTTGGAATTCAAGACCTTGAGATTAAAAACATTGCTCTTCTCAGCAAATGGGTTTACAAACTACTCACTGAGAATAGAGTGCGGTAGGAAATCATTCGTAACAAGCATGTGGGATCCAAAGCCATTTCTCAAGTTCATTGGAAACCTGGTGATTCACATTTTTGGTGTGGCGTGATGAAAGCCAAGGAATTCTTTTTCCAATTTCGAACCTTGTCGGTTAGGGACGGTTCTCAGGTTTGATTCTGGGAAGACACCTAGCTAGGGACCACCCTACTCATGGTGCAATACCCGAGCTTGTACAGGATTGTCAGACATAAATTTATCATGATCAAACAAGTTTTGGGACAAGAAAACCCTGATATTTCTTTTCATAGGGACCTTTTAGGACCTCGCCTGGCAGCTTGGAATGAATTACTCATACATCTGGAGCCTATTCAGCTGTCAGGTCAACCGGACAATTTTTGATGGAATTTGCATCAGAATGGCAAGTTTTCGGTCAAATCCATGTATGATGCAATGGTTCATTGTGATGTTCCGGTTGATAACAGGAAATTGTGGAAGCTTAAAATTCCTCTAAGAGTGAAGATATTCCTCTGGTTTCAAAACAGAGGGGTCATCTTAACTAGCGATAATCTGGCACGACGCAACTGGCAAGGTACCAAGACATGTGTCTTTTGCCAATATGAGAAGTCTATTAAACACTTATTTTTTGAGTGTAAGTTCGTTCGGGCAGTTTGGACCATAGTTCAAGTAGCTTCAAATTTATACCCCCATGTAGTGCACGTAACATGTTCGGCAACTGGTTGCGGGATATTGATAAACAATTTTTTGCACATATTCTTGTGGGGACGGCTACCTTATGCTGGGCATCGTGGCTTATCAGGAATGATGTGGTTTTTAATAATAAATGTGACTCATCTCCTATGCAGGTTATTTATGTATGTACGCGATGGCTCCATACTTGGTCTATCCTACAGTGGCCGGAGGACAGGAACCTTTTTATGATGGTGTCTACATGGCTCGAGCGAATGGCCAGGGAGGTTTTCTCCCTCCATGGATGCGCTGTGATCTGTGGATAGGATCTGCCACACCATAGGCTGGACTGATTTATTATTTTAGCTTTAAAATGATATTTATTTTTGGGTCAGTTGGACTTATTGGCTGTGTGCATCAGGCTATGCAGAGGCCGGGCTTTCTTTCGATGCGATTGTATCACCTCTGTAACACCCCGTGTATTAAGCTACAGTAATCACCATGTTGATAATGCCATGTCATCATGATCAACAGTGCTTAATCATCATTAGTAATAAATCCCTTTTCCAATTCAAACTCAAATGGAAATTCAAACTAAAAGTAAAAATAAAAGTTGTTCAAAATTGGAAACAAAAATGTGCATCATGTTGCAAATATTCCCATAGCATTTATAAAAATGATTGCAACATTTATTGGAATTGTAGGACTCAAACAACAAGAAACAGCAGCAAAATAGCACTATTTAATCCTTTTTCAATTAAATAAATTCCAAATAAAAAGATATGGACACCAAACCAATTTCTAACAATGTCTAATATTGCATTGTAAATATTTGGGCAAGTTTCATAAAATACAAAAGTCATTTGAAATAAAAATAAAAGCCAAAACAGAAGAAAAAGGAGAAAACAGAAAAGAAAATAGAAAAAGGAAAAAGGCTCAGGGCAGCTGGGCCTAAGTCAGCCAGCTGGCCCAGCCTGCCTGCCGCCGTCCCTTCCCCGCACAGCTCACCCCCCCATGCCCCGCTGTCGAGCGCTCTGCGTGCGCGCGCGCCCCCGAGCCCGGCCCCCCTCCCTCGCTGCACGACAGCGCGTCGCCGCGCTCGCCGTGGATAAAGGGCAGAGCCCCGTGCACCCCTGGCCCCCCTGGCTCTCCCTCGCTCACTCCCTCTCTCTCTCCCTCGCCTCCCCATCTCACCCGAGCGCCACCGTCGACGCGCCGTCGTCAAGACCGGGGCCACCGGCGTTCCCGAGCCCGACGGATGTGTCTGGGTGGTGCGCCACTGACCGCCTCTTCCTCATCTACGGATGGCAAGAGCTGAGGTGCACCGGAACTCGCGGATCGAGCCGTCCCAGTATACGGCATCTTCGGCGATCACCGTCGAATTTGCCTTGTCTCTGCGCTACCGACCACCGAGGGCCTTCGTGTGCCGCGCTGTAAGCCCCAGCTCCTCCCTCTCACCCCTCGCTGAGCGCTAGGACGCGCTGCACCGTCGTTCCCCCCTCGAGCCCGAGCTCGCCTCCACAAGGCTCGTCGCCGGCGATGCTCCGATGACCATATGGTCACGGGCTAGCGTCAGTTGGACTCCCCGCATCGCGTAGACACCGTAGGAACTTAGCGCAGCCTGTATAGCTGGTCGTAGCCCTGAATCCGACGGCGCCCGAAACTCGCCGTCCGCTGCGGTGCTCACCGGCGATGACTCCGGCTATCCCAGTCCCGTGGCCACCGCCGTTCGACGTGGCGTGGAAAGGCCGTTCGGAAGCAGGAAACCGCGGCGATTTTGGTGCACCACAGGAGAATTCCGGGCTCGCCGGAGTTCCACCACCACTCGGGGCTCGCCGGAGAGCTCCAGCGGCCGGCGCTGACCTGGCCCCTGTGGGTCCCGCGCCTGTGTCGCTGAACACTGGGCCCCGCAGGCCCAGTTGACTGGGTCAACCGTTGACGTGGCAGCGTGGGCCACTGACATGTGGGTCCCGCACGGTTAAATCAATTTTAAAAATAAATAAACTGTTAATTAATTAATTAGTTAATTAATCAGTAATTACTCACTGACAGGTGGTGCCACACCCCTGTTAATTAGTTTTAGTTAAATTTAAACCCTGGATTAGCCCAGTGTCTATGACATGTGGGCCCCACTGGTCAGGTTTGACCTGGCCGGCCCCGTGTTGACTGCTGACATCATCAATGCGTCATGCTGACATCACCCTGTACTATTCTTGATAATGTTGATTTAATTAAATCCAGAAATTCCAGAAATTAATAAAAACTTTAGAAAATCATATCTTTTAATCCGTAACTTCGATGAAAATAATTTATATATGAAAGTTGATCAGAAAAATCCCACGAATCCGAATATGCACTCCTTTCATCTGTCACATGCTCCTAGCATGATGAACATGGAACTTCCCTCTCCGGATCGTCTGTCCGATAAATCCAAAGACCCGGGAAATATCGTCAGATATTCCCCCGCTCCGTCTGATACGTGTAGTACTGCGTTAGACTACCCGTAGCACTGCGTATTACCATGACATGCATCGTGTTGCATCTGTTTGCTTGTATTTATTGTTTCCTCCCCCTCTTCTCTCTCGTTAGACCCCGACGCAGTTCCCGGTACCGACGCAGCTCCGGAGCCCGACGCCACCGTTGACAACCTTGCCCTTGCCGCCGAGCAACCAAGCAAGCCCTCCCTTTGATCATCCCGATATCGCCCATTCTAATTTCTCATGCTTGCATTAGAATTGCTGCTACTACTGCTTTACCTATTCTGATGCATAACCTATTTATTGTAACCTGCTGTTGATAATTACCTGCTTATCCTAAACTGCTTAGTATAGGCTGGGTAGAGACCTATCCCGACTGCCCCGCTAGATTATCAGAAGACCCGATCAACGGGATCGAAGACCAGGCCCCGACACCGCACATCACTCCCCCCCCCTTAGTTGTAATGACACTACAGCGTTACTATCGAGTGCCGAGGGTGACACCTCTTGTAGCACTTCTGATGTTAACTCTGTAGAGTAGCTTTTCGGTCGTGGTCATCGAGGGTGATTCCTCCTTCACCACTTCCGATAACGACGCTGTCATGCAACACCTCAAGTGTGAACCCAGCGAGGGTGATTCCTCCGAGTTCACCTTGACAAATTCATCGTGCAGGAATCCAACGAGGGTGATACCTCGGATTCACTTGATGTTATGGACACACGGATACTTGGACTGTACTATTGTTACTTGGAAAGGCGGGTCGACCCTGAGGGGTACCTGCGTGTGATGTGAAGACGGGTTGCCTGTATGGTGCCCGAGTGATGAATACGAGGCGCGGCCGGGCATTCTTAGCCCTTGCAGCAAGTCCTCGAGACGGGGCGACGGGGTCACATCTTTCGTGAGTCTCTGCTCGTTACCGCAAGCCCTAGTCCACTAACGATTTGGATATTTGATCCGAGCAGGCCTCTGGTCTGATAGCAATAACCATCACGTGGGAATAGTTATGGGCACTCTGCATCGTCACATCAGCCGAAAGTTCTGTCAGACGTCCAGTTCAGCATTGTGGCACGGTCGGATCGTACCGACCATCCGAGGCGGTGCTGGTATCCACCCTGCACACAACGACCCGGAGTGCACAAGGCGATGGCCCAAGACCCCTGAGCGCTTAGGTTGTAGACCGGCGGGGACCTCTCTGCTGAGCTTTAGGTAGGGCTGCGGTGTGTCGTTTGGCCGAGGCCGGGCATGACCCAGGAAAGTGCGTCCGGCCGGAGTTAATCGAGCGTGTTGGGTAAGTTGGTGCACCCCTGCAGGGAAGAACTAATCTATGCATAGCCGGATCCTCGGTAACGGACACTCAGAGTTGTATCCCGGTCGATACAACTAGAATTGGATACTATGGCTCTGGGATTGCTTCTCGCAGGGAGTCGAGAAGGGATCTCATGACGAGGTTGATGTCTGTATGGCTCTGGGATTGCTTTCTCGCAGGGAGTCGAGAAAGGATCTTTGGTTGAGGTTGAGACTTAAAGATACTACTACATTTTATTGTACTGTCTACACTCTTCTCATGCTGCAAGACCGATGAAGATGCTAGTCTTCGATAGGACTAGGATTTCCTCTCTATTCTGGCATTTCTGCAGCCCAGTCCACATATACAGCCACTCTTTGATAATGTTGCATATGTATTGTAGATCCTTGCTTGCTGAGTATTTCTGAGTACTCACGGTTGCTTTGCTTTCTTTTTCTCCCCATATCAGTTTGTCGTGACCAGCTGACGGAGCCCCTGAGACAGCTGCCCCGCCGACGATTACTACTACCAATTCGAGGGTGTTACTTCTACAAGTTGGCCGACGACCAGGAGTAGGATCGGAGGGTCCCAGGCAGGAGGCCTGCGCCTTTCGATCGTAGTGTTTTATTTTGCCCCGACTTTCTAAAGGCCTTTCTGTTTCTCTTTTAATATCTGTACTCAGATATCTGATGCTTTCGCTGACGCTTGTATGCCATCGAGCTATTTATTCGAGCCCTCGAGGCCCTGGCTTGTAATATGAAGCTTGTATGATTTTATTTATGTTTTAGAGTTGTGTTGTGATATCTTCTCGTGAGTCCTTAGGCTTGATCGTGTGCATTTACGTGTATGATTAGTGCACGATTGAGCCGGGGGCGTCACAAACTCGATATATCAATTCAATGAAATGTCCTTTATCGAAAAAACGAGGCTTCGTTGAATAATATAATAAAAATAATTGTGTGCATCCTTGAATGCTTCGACCTTCTTTTCATCAAAAAAGAAAAGGAAAAAAGTAATTATTAGTCAATAGGTTTTACTCTGATCAAAGCACAATTGTGTAGCAATTCGTCAGAATATACGTGAGTAATTCTCACAAATTTTGTTCTACACCAGCGGCAAAGTTAGAGGTACTTGAGAAAATAAAACTTAGCACACATATATCTTAGCCAGACGGTTTGACCGGAACAGTTGAGTATTGATAACACTGCCGACGACCTTCCAGTTTTATTGCAGCGTGTGTAGTCAAGCAAGAGCTCCTGCAGGTTGACTAGAACTGATGAGCCACATCGCCGGCGCCCGGTGGAGCAAGCTGCTGGTAGCCTAGGTTCAGCTGAAGCGACGCCTGAGCCTGAGCCTGAGCCTGCACCGCCGCCTCGAAGAGGTTGGCAGGGAAGAAGCACTTCATGTCCAGCGCGGTGAAAGGGTTCAGCTCCGGCGCCGCCGAGGGCCTGGCGATAGTCACCTGCTGCAACTGCTGCTCCTCCTCCGCAATCTGGTCACCAGAGCATGTATAACGTGGACAGTAGTTATAGCTTAATTAATTTGGAACCATCGAAGTTGATTTAATCTTGTAGCTTCTGTACCTTGGTTCTGAGATCAATGTTGTCACTCTGAAGCTCTATCTCCTACAATGGTGATGAGAATATATGTATTAAATGCAAGACGTACGGTCGATAATAAAGCCAAGATTGGTTAATTAGCCAAAGGAGCCTGTAAAACAACCCATACAGTAGTATATATTACGTACCCTTTTGACCATGTAGTTGATCTCAGAAGATAGGAGCTCATTCTGAGACATGAACGCACAAAGAAGGATCAACATTTATAAGTAAATAATTTAGGGATCTAGGAGTATAACAATGATCTAAGAAATTCAAGAACTACTCATATTTATATGCCTTGTAAAAACACTACTGTACAATTTATTAGTGGACGCTATATACACTAGTACTATGTGAAGGTACGGTACTGCTGGATGCCAAATTTGATGAAAGAGTGCAAAATCGGTGGGAAGTTGATCAAAATTTCAAATATACCTTCCTGGCCCTGATCTTCGCAATGCCTTTCTCAAACCGGCTTTCGAGCTGCTTCAGCTCCTTTAGGGACAGGTTCCCAACAGAATCACCAACCAAGTGCCTTTAGAAGATAAGAATTGGTTAGACGATGGGGAAAAATTGTGTACATGCAAGCATGTGCAGTCTGATCTTACTTGTTAGTACTTTGCAGCATCTGGATCTGGTGGCGCAGCTTTGCAGCTTCTTGCTGGTAGTATTGCTTCAGAAAGAATAGATTATATCAAGAAAAACAAAGAGAGTGAGCTGTCTATCACATTCGTTAATTAATATCCACGTCATCCGATTCCAATTGAGTTAGAAAAACCAAGCTCCAGCCCATGATTTGGATGTTTTACCAGTGCTGTGGCTTTACTTACTGTTCTGTTTTCAATTAGGTCTGCTGATCCTAGACGATGTACCAGTAACTGCAAATGTACGTAAGCGGGTATATATGCATGCTTACCTATATAGGAGTAGTATATACTGTAGTATATATTCAGAGAGAGACAGACATGCACGCATGCACACACAGAAATAGAATCATTTGTAGAAATTGTAGACATGACTGCTATCTGATCCCCATTAGGTACATACATGGATTTGCTTTGGTGGTTTGGTCCTAAAGATTTAAATGATGGCCATCTTTGATCCATGTGTGGCTGTCAAGTGTCAGTTCATTTCATGTATACTTACAAGCTGACGAATTTAGTGCAAGCAGCCACTGATCGGTCTAGAGTCTAGACCCTTAGCTGGTTATCAAGAAAATTAATTTGATCACATGCATATGGATATGGTTCTAATGAGTTAATTACCTGAGCATTGACTTCTATGAGAGGTACCCCAGAGGTTGAGCCACAAGCATGTGCCTTCTTGTACCTGTCAATTGTAGCCTTGACACTGCAGTTGACAAACAAGGGAGGAGAGACAGGCAAGGACTCATCAGTGACCTAGTTTGATGCATGTGTGCAACAGATGTGATAGTGTTCACAAGACATACAGAGAGAAAACACAAAGCCCTCAATAGTTTCTGCCGGTTACTTGAGCATAAAGTTTGGCAAAAGAGTATGTACATACATATATGCGCTCAAACGTGTACACAAGAAGCGAATGAAATGCAGAGACGCATACATTGAACAGTATCGATGCAGCCTTTGCAACGAGGACTCGACAAGGAGCAAGCTGGCACAGCAAGGTAGGGGAAGACGCTCAGTTTCTTAGTTGGTGCAAGCTAGTTGTTGATGTGCATGCATGTCAATCGATGAGACTATGCATGAGCTGAGATAACATAATGACTAGCTGCATGCATGCACGTATGGTTGGGGGCTTGGGAGGATGACCAGGGACAGGGAAGCGATCGAGGAAGAGGAAACTCTAGGCAGGCAGGCAGCTAGCTTTAGGACGAGGTACGACCGTACGTTTACATGCAAGGTCCCTTCAGTTCTGGCTGACAATGTTGTGTTGCCTGTTGCCCGGCCGGACTGATATGATGTGCATGTGGAGAAATATTTATGTAATGACAAAACATGACATATATGCCTACGTATTTGTGTGTCTTTTGAGTCAAGTGTGTGTCAGTGAGAGAGCAGGAGAGTGCCAATGCATATTAATTATTATTTGGTACAGAGTGTGTATATATATGACCGACATTGGCAAATCTCACAGTATATGTTTAATTAATTAGCACATTTTTTTTGGCAGGGTATCTTTGGAACATGTCATTCAGTTCTTTAAAGGTTCCTACTTCCTTCTTTGTAGAGAATAAAAAATAAAATATATCTGATCTATGTCACTTGGTTAACATGCATACAGAATAAATAAAATTGAGACATAAACTGCTAACAGCATGCATGAATTTTGGTGACAAATTACTAGTTTTTATAGGACAATATATAGAAATGCAGTAAGATCAATTCATGGTTGCATTTTTTAGTGTACATAAACATCAAAATATAAGAACCCAATTTTTCATTTTTAGTCTAATTGCATGACAGAAATTCAAAATGGGCGACTTAATGAATATAAGAGTTGAATTAAAAAACCTGTGACTTAATGGATATAAGAGTTTATCTCTATACAAGAAAATGTCTGCACGTACGACACAAATACAATGCCAGAAAGATTCTCTTGGTTTCTGTACCATTTTACGTAAAAAAGCGTATGCTAAAACAATGCATGGTATATATACTAAAAAAATATATTAGATATTATCTAAATATTCTTATATACTGCATACTACGCATGCATACACTCCCACATGATAAATACTACCTAGAACGTATGAAACGCACACGTTGGTACGTATAATTACACCTAGTTGTAGGAAAGTGCTATCAAAGTGAATTTTTTAAAAACCACATAGGAGAATTGCGTGCCTTTTGTATAAATAAGGAGAAAGACTATATTCAATTACAAACTAGGCGTACACAAACGAACGTCTAGCGCCGTCACAAAAAGAGGAAGGAACTACAATGTCCCAAAGTCCCACGTTCTCTTGCTAACTTCCAAAGTATAAGTTCCACGCGTCCACACACTATCGATGACCTAAGCCGCCGACGCGGTCGACGGCCACCACTCGCACAAATTGTCCATGGGTGAGCTTAGATTAGAAAATCTAATTAACAAGGTTTTTTTAAGTTATCTAACATGGGTTGTTAAAAATAAAAGGCTTCTTGGCAAAATGAATGTTCAGTATATTACTAGCGTAAATTGATTTTGGGTAGTACATTGGCCTATTTTGACCTCATATATATGTTATTCAACTCTATATAAAACTAATTAAATAACCATGGTCAGTCTAAAATTAAATAAACTACATATACCACCAAAACACGAATTTCTCTAAAATATTCCAAGACCTGAACGATCTGAAAAGTACAGAAACGACCAGCAGCCTTGTATTAATACTTCTTACAAGGAAAAAAAAAACAGCCGCTGCTATATAGTACGTCTTGCACAGAAGCAATCAGCCGCTGCTAAGCCTAGTTGAGCTGATCATGAAATGACATATATGTATTTAGAAATCAGCGAATTCATCACCAAGCTTAGCTACATCTAACCTTATGGAAAAAAGCTGGAGCTGTAGACGTACACACAGACCTGTTGTTGGAGTACTCGTAGAGGCGGCCGTGGCTGGAGAAGACGATGAGCGCCACCTCGGCGTCGCACAGGACGGAGAGCTCGTAGGCCTTTTTGAGGAGCCCGTTACGGCGCTTGCAGAAGGTCACCTGCCGGCTAGTCGTGTTCTCGATCCTCTTGATCTCAATCCTTCCCCTCCCCATCTCGACCTCTTCTCAGTCTCAGCCCTGAACTCTGCCAAACACGCAGATCCATCCATCGATCAAGGAAGATTCAGCAAAAGTTTCCACGAATGCAAATATATTTACACACATATATATATATGCTAATGCTGTGATGGATCTAACCAAAAGGCAAAAGGAAGGCATATGAAAGGGATGAACAAGGAACAAGATACGGGATCGATCGGCGGGCCTAGCTTGCAAAGAAAACTGGAAGACGGAGAAAAACAATTCCATGATTTGACTGATGGACGACCAAATTTGAAGATGAGTAAAAAGGGTGATTCGATCTCATGAGTCGACAGATTCAAGTCCTTTTGTTTTGAGAAGAAATCATGGCAACATAAGATCTAGCAAAGGTAATAAAAGCTTTCTTCTTCTCGATCTGTCTCTCGAAATGAAATAACCCAAAGCAAGAAGTAGATCGCTTTAGAACCAATTCGCAGCTACTTGGCTGGGATGCAATTAACAGCTCCACGCAAAAGCAATTTATCTCTGCAGTTTCATTCCTCCAAGGGAAAAAGAAGAAAGTAAATCTTTTATTTTTGGTTAAGAAACTAAATCTTATAGCAAGATCGTTTTTGTATGCCCAAAACAAAGCAAGTAAAAGTTGCTACGATCTCTCTTAACAAAGTACAATGGCTGCTTAGAACAAACATTGGCGCGTGTCTTGTAGCATGTTACCGTGCAAGATGAAAGATCTATCTAGCTAGCTAGGAAGAGATTGAACTCTGTACAAGTAAACCAAACAAGCCTTCCAAAACGAAACAACAAGATAGGCACCGGCGGCCGTGAACGAATCCAAAGTCTAGATGGCAAGAAAGAAAGGGAGGGGAAATCATCCGTTCTAAGAAAAGAAAAAAAAAGCATCCAAGAAGAAGAGACGTACTAGCAGAAGAAGAGAAAGGGTGAGATGAGATGGCTCGATTTCCTCAAAGAGACACAACATATAAACAAAGCAACAAGATCGATGTAAACTGCAGACATATAAATGAGCATAACATGGCAGATCCTAACGAAATACGAGCATGGATACAAGGAGGGTAAACCTAGCTAGGCAGAAGAGAGCAGACGATCGACAAGGTTTTTTTTTTTTTTTCGCGGGTATGGAGCTCTCTGATGCAGCTAACTAGCTGTCCTTCCTCGCTTTGGTTTATAATATAGGACCCAAAGCCGAAGGCAGAAAAAGGAGGGGCTCCAGTTGGGTTTTCCTCCAGGAGGTAAAGTAAGAGACGAGTTGATAGGAGCCAAGGGAAGGCAGGGTATTAAAGGACGGCAGGATGCTGAGACCGCCACTTGCACTGTTGCACAGAAATGCATTTCTCTCTTGCCGGCCGAGGCCTTTCTTAGCTTGCTTACCCGTTTATGGATGTTCCTTAATTTAGAGATCTCTCTTTATTAATATGGAATACATTACTTGATCATGGACGTGTCCCCTCTCTTTTCTCTGTATGTACGTGTTGTCGAGCTATTTGGTCTAATATTAATTGGCCGAATTAGTTATGTGCAAGTAATTAATTAAGAGGACGCGAACTAACTATGGGCAGATCGATCGTTCCATGTATATATGCATGTGAAGTTGTCATGCAGAGTTCAACTCAAAATAACATGTCGTCTTTGTTCAACACTTGTGTGCCCAGTCTTGGGAAGTGCAGTACGTGTATACTTAATTAGCTGCTAGTTCCATAATTCTGTTCGGTAACTAAATTAGGCCCCTATAATATATATATCCCATTATTGCATGTGAATTAGATTTGTTAATTACATTAATTTGCTCCCAAGGATATACGTAGGTCTGAGAGAAAAAAATATTAGCGATTAATTAGTCTGATCAATTAAATTTGACATTTTTTTTAGCATCATAAACTTTATTCCTCAAATGATAGCCAGATCGTTTACATAGTGGTGAAGAATAAAGTCAGGGATGACAGTTTTCCATGCTTCAGGCTTGCCGGAACTAATACAATGTTTTGCTAAAGCATCCGCGACCGAATTGGCCTCTCTACTACAGTGATCAAAAGTGATACTAGCAAACTCCAGTGCCAGAAGGGAGCACTCGGCTATGATTGGCACGCCTGTTCCCATATATGCATTTGGATCAGAGATGGCCTCAAGTGCATTGAGACAGTCAGACTCGACTGCCAAATTCGTGCACCCCAGTTCTATTGCTTCTACACTCGCCACATGCGGTAATAGAAGAGTCGCTGCACCTAGGAACTTACCATGGTCGTCGCAGGCAATGACACCACAAGATCCCGTGAACCCAGATTTGCTCCAAGATTTAACCCACATCGAATAGCGATTAGTTCTATTGCTTCTACACTCGCCACATGCGGTAATAAATGAGTCACTGCACCTAGGAACTTACCATGGTCGTCGCAGGCAATGACACCACAAGATCCCGTGAACCTATCCGCATGAAAAGAAGCATCAACATTTATTTTTACAGCTCCCACCGCGGGCTTCTTCCATATATGATCCCGCTTGCGAGTAGGCTGATTAGGAGTGTTTGCTCATAAAAAATTTGTTGCTAGCACCCGGATCGTCATTGCTGCTTGCTGAGGCATCTGAACTATCTCACCCTTTGTATGAATTCTTCTTTGCCACCAAATAAACCACATTGCTACAAGGGCGAGCTCAGCTATAGGAATGTTATGTATAGACGACTGCATCTGGATCAGGCTGTCAAGGTTAATAGAGCCCGATCGGTCCTGGCAAACCACCCGTTCAATCTCCTGTGATAGCCCTAGCTCCGTCCAAATTGCGTGCGCCCCGGTACAAGTGAACAAGCAATGTTGTATATCTTCTAATCCGATGGAACAGATCGGACACTGCGGGATCAGAGGAATATGTCTATTAGCAAGGACACCATAGCATGGTAGAACCCCCTTCAACACTTTCCAGCCAAAGTGTTTGATCTTCCCTGGTAGTCGTAGTTTCCAAAGATCTTTCCAAGCTCCATTTAATGAGGCACTACTTGGGCTAGTCCGGTTCAAGTACTGTCTGAAGTGATGCTCAAATTCAACATGGTATGCCGAACGCACGGAAAAGGTCCCAGTCCTTGTATGTTGCCAAGCTACAAAGTCTTCAACGGCCTCCACATGAAGAGGAATTTGTAGAATTCTATGCACATCGACTGATGAAAAGACACTGCGAATAAGTGCCTCATCCCATTGTCCTGTGTGGGGGTCAATTATCTCTTCCACTTTTGTTAGCATAATACCCCCCTAGGGGTAATAGGCTTCCTGTTCATACTAGTGGGTATCCACGGGTCATCCCAAATGTTGATGCGTGAACCAGAACCCACACGCCATATGCATCCCCTTCTGAAAGTTTGAATACCAGCTACAATACTCTGCCAAGTAAACGAATAGCCTTTCTTGGGGCCAGATTTCAGAATATCTCCATTGGGATAATATTTTGCTCTCAAAACTCGTGCACACAAAGAATCAGGATTTTGGAGTAGTCGCCAACACTGCTTTGCTAACATAGCAAGATTAAAGCTGTGAAGGTCCCTAAACCCCATGCCACCTTTTTTCTTCGGTACACACATTTTCCACCAGGCAAACCAATGCATTTTTTTCTTCTCCTCTCCATCACCCCACCAAAATCCGGAAATTTCATCGGTGATCGATTTACATATCCCTTTAGGTAACTTGAACACAGACATAGCATATGATGGAATCGCCTGTGCTACTGATTTCAGAAGAATTTCTTTACTATTGAGAGGATTTTTTCTTTCCATCCCTTGAGCCTTTGGCATACCCTGTCCACTAAGTGCTGAAAACAATCACTACGATCAACACCAACCATAGTTGGTAGACCGAGGTATTTGTGTGACAGGGCTTCAGTTAATATATCCAGAATTCCACATAAATTCTCTCTGTCGTTAACTCTCGTATTTGGGCTGAAAAAGATACTCGACTTTGGAGTACTCACCCGCTGTCCTGAGCTAGCACAATACGTGTCAAGAACCCTCTTAAGAGTGTTTGCATTATGGTTAGAGGCTTTCATCAGAACCAAGGAATCATCTGCAAATAAGAGATGAGAGATAGACGGGGCATCTCTGCATACCTGTATACCTTCAATACCTCCCGTTTCCTCCTCAAAAGCTAGCATGCTCGATAGCCCCTCAGAACAAATCAAGAACAGATATGGGGACAGAGGGTCCCCCTGTCTCAAGCCCCTGGTTGGTATGAATTCGTCCGTTTCAGTGTCATTGAATCTGATTCTATAGCTTACCGAGGAAACACACTCCATGATAAGCTCAATCCATTGGGTATGGAATCCTAACTTAATCATCATCTGTTGCAGAAAACCCCATTCTACCCTATCATAAGCTTTTAGCATATCCAACTTAACTGCACAGATTCCGTTAGAGCCATGGGTTTTCTTTTTTATCGAATGGAAACACTCGTACGCTACTAGCACATTATCAGTGATTAACCTGCCTGGTACAAAAGCACTATGGGTGGGGGAAATTACCTCAGGCAGGATTTTCTTCAGTCTATTGGCTAGCATCTTCGAAATTATTTTGTAAACCACGTTACATAAACCGATGGGTCTGAACTGGGTTATTACCTCCGGGCTGTCCACTTTTGGGATTAGCACCACATTTGTGGAATTACACCCATCCGGGATCTTCTTATTGTTGATTGCATCAAGCACTTCCTTTGTAAGTTCATCACCTACAATATGCCAAAACCGTTTAAAGAAAATCGCATGGAGCCCGTCCGGTCCCGGGGCCTTCAAATCGCCTATCTGAAAAAGAGCTTTCTTTACTTCATCCTTTGTATAAGGTGCAATCAACAGAGCGTTCATTTGCGATGTAACCACCGGCTTGACAGTGGATAATAAGCCGTCATCAATCATCCCTGCGTCAGTATTAAAGAGACTCTGAAAGTAATCAAAAATCAAGGGCTTGAGGTTAACATTACCCTCAATCCAATCATTATTATTATTTTTCAGCTTCTTGATCAAGTTACGGCGTCGACGGGCCGAGGCAAACTGGGTAAAAAATTTGGTGTTACGGTCACCGCGACGCAACCAGTTCGCGTGACCACGCTGGGCCCAGTATATCTCCTCCTGCTCTAGGAGATTCTCTATCAACATCAAGAGATCCTGCTGTTTTGCCTTCACCTCTGAACTATATGGCTCTCTCATGAGCATATCTAGCTCCCGCTGAGCTGAACGTAACCTGTGCCGCGGTCCCTTCAAAACCTTGCGATCCCACATATGAAGTTCTTTATGGACAGCAGCAAGTTTATCACTGGCCGTAGGACATAGCCCACGAGTAACCGCCTTTAGCCATGCAGTTTTTACCACTTCCTGAACCGCTTCTTCTGCTAGCCATCTTGCTTCGAACTTGCGACCGGCACTAGGGCTCGACGAAGCTACTCCTGCCAAATACTCAGTATCCAAGCAGATAGGTCTATGATCCGACTTGCCCATTTTTAAGTTACTCAAACCGCATAATGGGTGCATCTCCATCCAGTCTGCATTCGACATCGCTCGGTCGAGCCGTTCCCTTAGTCCTCCTCTGAAGAAGGTGAACTTATCACCATGGTAGCCAATATCCTCGAGGGAACAGTCCATGAGCGCGTCCTGAAAAGCTTGCATCCGACTGTGTTGCCGAGGGGCTCCTCCCTCCTTTTCCGACGAGAATAGAATCTCATTAAAATCACCAATCGCCACCCACGGGAGAGTGGACTGAGCATGGAGATCGCGCAAGAGTTGATACGTCCTCTCCTTGTTGTCCCAGTTTGGTTCACCATACACTCCCGTTAACCTCCACATTCTGCCATCACTTTCCTCCACCGACACATCAATGCAGCTAAAGGTAGTAGTCCGGGAGTAGATCCTCACCTCCTTCTTCCAGACTAATAGCAAACCACCCTTCCTGCCATCGAGACATGGTGCCACAATCTTGTGATCCATTCCCATCCTCCTCATCAGAGCCTCTGCCTTATCCTCGTCCAGGTGCGTCTCAGATAGAAAAAACGTATCTACATTATTTTGCCTCTGGATGTCCAGAAGCGAGCGAACTGTTGGGGCACTGAGGAGGCCCCGACAATTCCAACTTACGAGCTTCATTGTTTCCGGAACTAGTTGACTTAGCAGACGAACAAAACCTGCCGTAATCAGAATGATACGGAGGGACAGAAAACCGATCGCAACACCTTGCAAGGCAACGAAGTTGCGCCGGGACAGAATACCGGCTTCGCGAGAAGCGCGCCGGGGCAGACAATCAGCTTCACGAGGCTAATCAGGTGACTGATGCTTGAAAACAGCCATGTAGCAGACCACAAGAACAAATGACCAGGCTAAACCAGCTGTTCCTCTTCTCTCATGAGGGCATCACGTTCGCAAACAGTAGGGACCCATAGCCCCGCGAGGTCATACGACAGGCAGAAGGCCGGGCAAGCGGCACGCGAGAGCACGCGCCTGTATTTGCTTCAGCTTCACGCGAGGGCAGACGTCGGGCTGGCGGCCGCCGCCGGCGGCGGCGGCGGTCGAACACTAGATCGCCAGCAAATCGCCTCCAGGAGGAAAAAACGCTTCAATACTTTTCCGTTCCATCATCAATTAAATTTGGCATGGGTGTGTGGACAACTCGGAATTAATAATTCTTCTGTTTTATCTTGGCAAGGAGGTACGTACAAGTTGCACAAAGGAGGTGCATGCACAGGAAACCATACGCCGGCCCCTGCATATAACACTGTCTCCAGCCCTAACACAAAATTGCTCGCCAGTACGTACAACTCCTATAATATTCAACTCACGCAACCGTCTATTTATATGCTATGCATCCATCATCTATTTGTGTACATGGCGCAGTTCATAGTTCCAATTGCCTGCCACAGTTCACAGGCAAGTTCCTACTTACTAGTATATCATCATATCATCCAAGTGTACCAACTGTACATGTGACCATGGCATGGCATGGCATGCATCTGTGTGAGTCACATGCATGTACTCCGGCGATCACTCGAGTCATGCAATCGATACCAAATTCCAAACCCGGCCGGCCCTTCTTTTTTCCCTCTCCCTTTCTGGTGCTAAGCATTGACTGCAGCTAACTGCATGCTCTTGTTTTCGATGGAGCTTTAATTTGAATAACCTGGCAATTTGCAGTTTTTTTTTGAACCAATTTGCAGTTACTACTTGTCTTTATATTTTGTATGTATGGCCATCTCTCATCATAAAACTCTGATATTTAGTGAGAGAGAGAGAGAGAGAGAGGGCAACGCAGTGGGCAGTCAGGGGTCAATGTCGCGTTGCCAAGTTTAGGTGAGCAGCACCTGATCCTCACCGCGAGGCAGGTCGCCGGATTCGTGCTAAGCTAATAAGCTTTTCTCACGCCAATATCTTCTTTCTACTTGATGGTTCATCGATGCACTGCACGGCATCACACACGTCACTCCCACTACGTACGTCCATGCATGTGAGGCTGGAGCCAGTGCAAAAGCAACGGTTATGTGCTGCACAGCTGCAAAAGGAGTTAATTGCGCCAAAACAACGGTTCAAAAAAAAAAAAAAACTGCACCAAAACACCAAATTGAGGGGAGTTACATAAAAATTTTAATGGCAAAACTGAATAGCGAGACACAACCAGTGATATAAATGATAAAAATCATGCAAAATTTTAGCAAAAAAACACTGTCTGTGGCCGTGGATTAGAGCGTTCTAAGCATGTTTATGACAAGTGGGTCCCGCTTTATACCGACGTGCACTACAGAAAAAACACATGTCGCCTAGTATCAAGACGTAAGCCGAGTGTCAAAACACGGGCTCACGGCTTATTTCTACGTAAGCCGAGTATGTGCAAGAGGATACACGACGAACAATAAGAGCAACTCCAACGGGGCGACCCATTTCGTCCGCCCACGTTCGTTTGGGTCGCCGCGGAGAAAAACGCCGGCCCAATGCGCCGACCCATTCCCAAAATCCGTCCGCATCACGTCCGCGCGGACCCATTTCCGGCCCAAAATTGCGCCTGAAATGCGTCGGCGCGGACGCGACGCAGACGCACCGCGCGTCCCCTCGATGTCCGTCGCGTTCACTTGTCGGCCGCCCAACCACCACCCACATCTTATTAAATGCCAGCACCTACCTCGGGGCCCTGCCTGGCAGCGTGTGGAAGGTCCGCGAGCCCGTCCTTTTTAATAGAAGCATGCGGCGGGGCCGGCCTCATCCACTTCCAACACCCGTCCACATCTGGCCACACCGTGCTCCCTCGCCGGCCACCAGGAACCCTAGCAAGCCCAAACCACCATGGGGTTTTTCAGTCGCAAGGGGAGGGGGAAGCTGGCCCCCGGTGCGAGCTCTTCCCACGGCTCGCCGGGGCGAGCTCTTTCGCTGCCGCCTCCTAGACGCGGCTCGCCACCGGAGCGGCCGCGTATGTACATACCAGTCCACCAGGCGCGGTGGCACTGGCAGTATCGCCGGTCACTGCTGTATCCGGATGTCAACCTGCCTCACGACTGGCGTCTGAATCCGTAGCGGATCCCTATTTCGGCAGTGCCACGCACGCCGCGGGCGCACGCCGAGGAGGTTCGCCAGCGTCGCGAGGCCTCACTCCGGAGCAGCGGCAGATGCGTGCCTACGCGCCAGACTCCCCCAACTGGGAGCGCTGGTTTGCGCTAGAGCACGAGGAGGAGCGCCGCCAGGGCATCCAAGTTGACCACGACGTTCCTCCGCCGCCGCCTGAGGTTCTGGCACACGAGCAGGATGAAGAGGCGGCGTACCAAGCCGCCCTCGAGCTAGCCCTGCATCACGCGCTGGAGGCGAGCAGGATCGACGAGGATGCCCAATGGGATGAGATGGAGCGCGCCCTCGCCTTCTCGGCGGTAGGGGACTCCGTCCACGCCCCGCTCTTCGACCCGCCTCCGCCACCGCCGCCGCTGCCCATCGTTGAGCCCAAGCCGGAGCCGACGCAGAAGCGCTCGCCGCCTCCACCCACTTGGCCGGAGGAGACCTACACGTGGACCGGCGAGTTCGACGAGTGGGTGAGCGCGCCTCCAGTCCACTACGCCGTGACGCCGGAGGAGGAGGCGGCCCACCTTGAGCGCTGGAAGGCGCACTGGCTCGCCCAGGAGGAGGCCGACGGCGAGCGGCAGCTGCTTTATGCGGAGGCGCAGCGGCTTGAGGAGGAGGAGGAGGAGCGCGCCCGGCGAGCCGCAATGCCAGTGCCCCAGCAGACACAGGAGGAGGCTGCCCTGGCAACGTACCAAGCGGCGTTCGGGTGGGCTGGCCCTGCTCCCGTCTTCATCGACCTCACTGGCGACGATGGCGATGTCAAGGGCAAGGCGGAGGACGTCTAGGGCAGCGTGCGGGCGCAGACTTTTTTATGTTTTAATTTATGTTTAATTAGGTTTAAGTGACTTTGGCCAGCGGCTGACCGGCCACTTTATGTTTAATTATGTTTATTTCTGTGACCTATTTTTTTTTCTACGCCGGCAAATTTGGGTTCGCCTCCCGTTGGGCGGTGAAGCCGACCCATATGAAAATGAGGAAGCGCACGTCACACGCGCATGTTGGCATAGTGATGCGGAGCATCCCTGGTCATCCCCATGGACATTCCATTACCACCACAAACACGAGGCAGACCAATGACGAGAGCCCGCGCACATGCCATCGAGACCGAGGTTACCTCTTTCGTCTTCGAGCTTCCTTCAGATTCACATGAGAAATGGCTTCTACCTCAATCAGAAACGTTATGCATTCCTAGGTATCAAGAAGAAGACCATGAGGAAGCGGGGAGGGAGATTCAAGCATGCACGGAGCACCACGGAGAAGGAGAAGGAGAAGGAGGAGGAAGACCGAAAGCGGAAGACCGGAGGTCCCCTGGACACCCCAGGTGCCCGGACTTGCGGCTGCGGGGTTATACCCCCGGTATCATCCATAGCATTATTAAAACAAGCAAACTATGCAACGAAAACAGAATTTGTCAAAAACAGAACAGTCTATAATGATCTGAACAAACACAATACTTCTGTAAATACAAAAATTCTAAATAATTCAGCAGTTGGAAATTTGTATATCAATAATGTGTAAAAAATTCAGAATTTTATCACGTTCTAGTGAATTTTAAATTTTCAGGACTGGGCGCAAAAGTTTCTGTTTTTCACAGAATCAAGTCAATTATCAACCAAATCATCCCAAAGGATTTACTTGGCACAAACACTAATTAAAACATAAAAACACAATCATAACAGTAGTATAATTGTGTCAACACAAAAAACAGATGATAAATATTGGGTTGTCTCCTAACAAGTTGTGACGCCCGGATAATTAAGCTACAGTAATCCCAAGTTAATGGTGCCACGTCATCATTTTTACTGTTGCTAAATCCCCCTTTGATTCAAACCAATTCAAAATTCAAATTTTAAAATGCAAGTCAAATATTTATTTCTTCAAACAGTAAAACAAAAATGTTCACCTTATCCTAAAAATTCCCCTGATCATTGTTATGTTGAAATCAGCCCCATTTAAATTACCAAAATGCCCCTGGGAATTAATTTTGTGGTCCAGCAGCAATTAAATTGGCCTTTTCAATTTCTAAAAATGGTTAGACGACTCCTTTTGACTCCATACTTTTTGTTCCACCTCAATATATTGTGTTAGAATTATGTGCCAAGTTTTGTTCAAAAGAAAACTCATTTGGTACTAAAAGAAAATGCAAAACTGAGGCTAAATATAATAAACAGAAAAGATAAAGACAAAATATCGAAAAAAGGTAGAACCCCCCCCCCCCCCCCCCCCGTGGGCCTCGGACCAGCTGGCGACCCCAGCCAGGCCGGCCCATCCCGCCTACATCTAACCCTACCCCACCAAAAACCTAGCCCACGATCCCCACTCCACCCAACTCTCCCCTCGCTCCCCTCCTAGCGCCGCCACCCTCCCGCACACGCACGACGTATGTTGTGCAGGAGGCGCTCGCCCTTCGCGTGACCCGCCCGACCGCTGGCCGCAACGTCGCCGCCGCCCTGGCCCCGCAGGACGGAGTGCTCGAGCCCCGCGCCGCCCGGCGACCCTGCTGCCACGGATGAGCCGCCCGACGGCGACGACCTTACCCGACGCCAGCGCTCGCCGCTGACTCCTCCCCAACGGCTACCTTGCGCCTCGACGCCCCGATCCCCTGTAACGGGGGTGAGTAACCAACCTCTCGCCTCACCTTCCGATCCCCCCCCCCCCGTCGTAGATGTCGTCCGCCACAGCGCGCCCGGACGCCGCGCCCTCTGCTTCGCACACGGCCGTGCCCGAACGCGCTCCGCGCTCACCCTGCACCCCGCGCGCCCCGGCCGCGAGCCCCCCAACGCGACCCCGCTCGCCCCTACCGCACACCACCTCTGCCGCGCACACGCGCCGCTCGCGCTGCCCGCCCGTGCCGGCCACCGCTCGCCGACGGCCGCCCCTCACCCCGTTGTCGTTCCCGCCGTCCGCCGTGGCCTCTGGCCACCGGCGCACCAGCTACGGCCTCCACGGGCGCCCGCCCCGTTGGACGCGCCCGATACCCGCTAAGCCCCGCCCGGTAGGTGCCTATGACACGCGGGTCCCAGACCCTGGATAAGAACAAAAAAGGAGAATCTATAAAAAATACTAATAAAATTAATTAATTAATTAAATGACTAATTAACTTAATTAATTCTCACTAGTTAACTAATTAAATTTAATTAACCTGCTAATTACACTACTTAACTATTAATTAGTTATCAGTCCGTGACAGAACGGCGCACACGTCAGGTTGCCCCTAGTCAACCCAGTTGACTGCTGACATCATGATGATGTCAGGCTGATGTCATAATTCTATTTTGTTAGTTAAAATTAAAAAATAACAATTTCTAGAAATTGAGTAAAACTTTGAATATTAATATTAAATAAACCGTATGTCAGATGAAAATACTTTATACATGAATGTTGCTCAGAATGACGAGACGAACCCGAATATGCAGTACGCTCATCTGCCACGCGTCCCTAGCTTAGCGAACCTGCAACCGTTCTCCTCCGGTTCGTCTGTCCAAAAATGCCAAACTTCGGGAAAGCATTCCCGGATGTTTTCCCCCTTCGCCGGTATCGTGTAGCCCTGCGTTAGAACACCCTATCACCGTATATCGCCGTGTCATGCTTAGTGTTGTATCTGTGTGCTTTGTATTTACTGTTTCTTCCCCCTCTTCTCTTCGGTAGACTCCGAGACCGATGCTACCACTGTGATGGACTACATCGACGACGACACTTCTTCCTTTCAGCAGAGCTTCCAGGCAAGCAAACCCCCCTTGGTCATTCCGATATCGCCCATTTCATTCTCTCTAATGTTTGCATTAGATTTTGCTACTGTTATTGATTCCTCCTATTCTGATGCATAGCCTGCTTTTGTAACCTGCTCATTGTACCTTAACTGCTCATCCGAAACTGCTTAGCATAGGTTGGATAGTGATCCATCAGTGACCCCCACCTTGTCCTTGTTGCCCGTGCTTCATCATCGACGACTCGATCAACGCGATCGACGACCAGAGCCCGACACATCACATCACATCGCACCCCCTTTGTTGCTCGACTCTGCAGAGCTACTATCGAGTGCCGAGGGTGATAGCTCATAACGCACTCCTGATGATAACTCTGTAGTGTACTTATTCGGTCCAGGTCATCGAGGGTGATTCCTCCTTCACCACTCCCGATACGACTCTGTCGTGCAACACCTCAAGTGTGAACCTCGAGGGTGATTCCTCCTAAGTTCAGTTGATGAGGACATCAATACCATTGTTACACCCACAGCCCCTGCTTCTATTCATACTGGACCAATTACTAGAGCTCGCGCACGCCAATTAAAATATCAGGTACTTTCGTTTCTTGGTAATGATTCTAAAGTTCATAAGAATATGATGCTGCCTAAATTGGATACATTTGTTTTGCTTACAAATGAAGGGCCTAGCTTGGACAAGAAAGAGGAACCTTGGAGCAAGTTCAAGCATGGAGATGATGGCATGCACAAGGGGAACAAGAACGGAGTTACAAGTGATGATTTCAGGACTTTGAAGCCACCATAATGAGTGCAGGAAGCCTTGGACGAAATATACAAGATGTCACTTCATAAATTTCGTCCAGAGGCTATTATAGGTGCTGCGTCACCTTATTATTGGGCCAGGCCCATGTAATTTCGAAATACTTGAGTATAGGCTGTTTTTAGAGTCCGTATGTGTGGGGAAACAAGAGATACGGTTGGTTTCGGACCCCTCGTTCAAGGGCCACGAAATCCCCTCCTCTTCCTCCATATATACAGCCCTAGGGCACCGTTTAGACTTTGGGTTTTGTTTAGATTAAAAGTTCGCCATAGCTGCAACTTCGCGTACTTCGTGTGTGTTCAACGACCAGACCAAGACGTCACAGAACCCCACCTTGATCAATAAAGCTTTCATCTTATATTCGCAATATCCAGATTGCAAATCTTAGTTTCTTGCTTGTTCTTCGTTTGCTTGCAGGAGATAGACCCTCGTGGTCAGGTTGATTGTGCTCCGGCGTGGTCAATAACCTCTCGGAGTTGGTTTAGCGATTGCTAAGGCGCGACGTCCTCGCACGTTCGTAGTCGGATCGTCAAAGTCTACTCCACCAAAAACGATAGCTATCATCTCATCGAAAGATCGGGACACCCTCGCCTCTATCTAGTGGTATCAGATTTTCAGGTTGCTCGGTGAGATTTTACAGTTTTTCGTACTTTAGATCGAGTCTGTTCTTCATACCCACAGTCCACGAAAAAGCCAAAAAAAATTAGGGTTAGTTCATCATATCCGAACCAATCTGAGCCTTTGCATAATCTTTTTAGGGTTTTTGCTTTGTTGATTTTGCGGTTGCATCGTCGTGTCTAGTTGCTGGTCTTAGCGTCTAGTCCTTAGAGTTTCGAGTTCTGTCACAGTTTGTCACACCGCCGCCGCACCATATGCCACCACCGCTGCCATATCCTACCACCGCTGCCATATACCATCACCGCTGCCATATTTTACCACCATATATCCACCACCAATCCGAGTTCTTTTTATATTAGATTTGTTTTCGAGACCCATCTATTTTCCGATTCGTGTTTCCTTGCCTGAGTAGGATTCGGAAAAAAAAATTCCCTATCCTATTTTTAGGTCCCAGGGAGCGTTTTGAGACACTCGCCATCATAGTGATTTTTTGTCGCACTTTTTCGTCGTCGCTGCCCTGATTTCCGAAAAAAAAATTGTCAAAAAAAATTTCATGCCAATCCTGATAGTTTGACTTGGGAAGAGTTTTGAGACACTCGCCATTATAGTGATTTTTTTTGCAAAAAAAAAAGGAGCGCAAAAAAAAAAACGAATTTTTTTTAGAGTGTGCTCTTCCCTTGTTTATGTGCCGCGCCGTGATTTTGTTAGTGTTCTAGGCTCGCGTCTCTAGTACGGTCTAGCCTAGGACCAGCACAGTACCGTCGTTGAGCGTTTATTCAACTTTGCATCTCTGAATTGATTATTGCTGACCCTTTTTGCTATCATATCATAAGCCTTCCCAGCACCACATACATCTACGTCGTGCGTTTGACACCACCTGGCAATCGCTCTGTCCAATCTTTAAGAGTTTTGACTACAACGGTTGCCGATCACCACCTGCTGCTGGGTAAGAACTGGTAAGCATTTGAGATTCGCTTGACGGTTTTGTGATACACCACCACCACCACTTCCCAGTAGTCTGTAGGTTCATATTCTTGTGTGTTTCTATTGCTGCTAACCATGGCAGGATCACAAGCCGATGAGACTGATTGGGAGAACATGACGAACAAACAGCTACATGATAAATTTCAGCAAATGATGAGTGGACAGGTGCAAGATGTGCTAAACAAATTTGAAGAGGCCATGGAGAAGATAGACGGAATTGAGAAGACGTTCGAAACAAAGCTCGATAACAAGTTTAATGAATTACTCGCGCGTCTTCCACAACCACCGCCGGCTGCACCTGTCGCACCTCTACAACAACAACAACGTCGCCTTCCAAATCAAGTGGGACAAGCACAGCGAGTTCCCCTTGAGCCTGGTCAAACTTCTGGTGCCGCTGCACCTACTGTTGATGCTTCTATGGCTCCTACTGCCACTGAGGAGGACGATTATGCGGGCGATTACGAGGATGAGGTTGATCAAAATCAGAACTACATGCAACCACCACCACCAGGTCGTCCACATGCAAATAATCGCAATGGTAGGGCTGCATTACCAGCTCAGGTAAGAGATCATGACCATCTTCCTAAACTGAAATTGAATATTCCACCATTTGAGGGTAGATATGTTCCTGATATATATCTTACTTGGGAGTTAGAAACTGAACAACGTTTTACATGTTTACAATATCCCGAGGAGAGACGTGTTGCTGCTGCTGTTTGTGCTTTTACTAGTTTTGCATGTGTATGGTGGTCTGAACATTGTAGATTATATCCTATTCCAACTACTTGGGCTGCTTTGAAAACTGCTATGCGTACTCGTTGGGTTCCACCATATTATCAACGTGAATTACTTCAAAAATTGCAGCGCTTAAGACAAGGAAAAAATTCTGTAGAAGAATATTATCAGGAATTACAAACTGGCATGATTAGGTGTGGTATTGTTGAGGAGAATGAAGCTATGCTTGCATGTTTTATGGGTGGATTAAATAGAGAGATTCAAACCATTCTAGAGTATAAGGAGTATAATAATATCACTCGTTTATTCCATCTTGCTTGTAAAGCTGAACGTGAAGTGCAGGATCGACAGGCATTGGCGCGGACTAACTTTTCTGCAGGTCGACCTTCATCGTGGACACCGCGTGCATCCTCTACTTCCACACATTCTATTGCACCGACACCTCCATCAGCTGCCACCTCCAGCCGTGATACAAGGAAGCAGGCACAACCACCACTATCTGCCAAGAGCACACCTACCGGGCCTGCACAGAGTTCTTCTTCTTCCATGGCATCAACAGGGCATACAAGTGATATTATTTGTCGTCGTTGTAAGGGAAGAGGTCATTATGCGAGAGAATGCAAATCTCAGCGTGTGATGATTGCTACCGAGGATGGTGGGTATGAGTCCGCTAGTGACTATGATGAGGAGACTTTGGCTCTCATTACACGAGAAGAACACGGTGGAGATGATTCTGAACAAGAGACGCAATACATGGCTCCTGAAGACGCTGACAGGTATGAATGTTTAGTTGCTCAACGTGTTTTCAGTGTGCAGGTCACAAAAGCTGAGCAAAATCAGAGGCATAATTTGTTCCATACAAAGGGAGTTGTGAAGGAACGTTCTGTTCGCGTCATCATAGATGGAGGGAGCTGCAACAACTTGGCTAGCATGGAGATGGTGGAGAAGCTCTCTCTCACCACAAGACCACATCCACATCCTTACTATATCCAATGGTTCAACAACAGCGGCAAGGTTAAGGTAACACGTACTGTTCGTGTGCATTTTAGTATCTCTACGTATGCTGATTTTGTTGACTGTGATGTGGTACCCATGCAAGCATGTTCCTTATTACTTGGTAGACCATGGCAATTTGATAAAAGTTCTGTACACCATAGTAGAAACAATCAGTATACTCTTGTTCATAAGGATAAACATATTACTTTGCTTCCTATGTCTCCTGATTCTATTTTGAAAGATGATATTAATAGAGCTAGTAAGGCAAAACAGGAGCAAAATAAGAGTGAAAATCAGATTGTGGCAAAAGAATTTGAGCAACAAATGAATCCTCATAATAAACCATCTAGTGTTGCTTCTGAAATTAAATTGAAAAGTGCATGTTTACTTGCCACCAAATCTAATATTGATGATCTAGATTTCAGCAAATCTGTTTGCTATGCTTTTGTGTGCAAAGAGGCATTATTTTCATTCGAGGACATGCCTTCCTCTTTGCCTCCTGCTGTTACTAACATTTTGCAGGAGTTCGCCGACGTCTTTCCACAAGATGTGCCTCCGGGATTACCACCTATTCGAGGGATTGAGCATCAGATTGACTTAATTCCCGGTGCATCGCTACCCAACCGTGCACCATACCGTACTAATCCAGAGGAGACGAAGGAGATTATGCGTCAAGTCCAGGAGTTGCTCGACAAAGGTTATATACGCGAATCCCTTAGTCCTTGTGCTGTTCCTATTATTCTAGTGCCGAAAAAGGATGGTGCATCGCGTATGTGTGTTGATTGTAGAGGCATTAATAATATTACTATTCGTTATCGTCATCCTATTCCTAGACTAGATGATATGCTTGATGAATTGAGTGGCTCTACAATATTCTCCAAAGTTGATTTGCGTAGTGGATACCATCAAATTCGTATGAAATTGGGGAATGAATGGAAAACAGCATTTAAAACAAAGTTTGGATTATATGAGTGGTTAGTCATGCCTTTTGGGTTAACTAATGCACCTAGTACTTTCATGAGATTAATGAACGAAGTTTTACGTGCTTTCATTGGACGATTTGTGGTAGTCTATTTTGATGATATACTGATTTATAGCAGATCTTTGGAGGAACATTTGGAACATTTACGTGCTATTTTTATTGCTTTACGTGATGCACGTTTGTTTGGTAACCTTGGGAAGTGCACCTTTTGCACCGACCGAGTATCTTTTCTTGGCTATGTTGTTACTCCACAGGGAATTGAAGTTGATAAAGCCAAGATTGAAGCTATTGAGAGTTGGCCACAGCCCAAAACGGTCACTCAAGTGAGGAGTTTTCTTGGACTCGCTGGTTTCTATAGGCGTTTTGTGAGAGATTTCAGCACCATTGCTGCACCTCTCAATGAGCTTACAAAGAAGGATGTGCCTTTTGTTTGGGGTACCTCACAGGAAGAAGCCTTCACGGTATTGAAAGATAAGTTGACACATGCTACTTTACTCCAACTTCCTGATTTTAATAAGACTTTTGAGCTTGAATGTGATGCTAGTGGAATTGGATTAGGAGGTGTTTTATTACAAGATGGCAAATGTGTTGCATACTTTTCTGAAAAATTGAGTGGGCCTAGTCTGAACTATTCTACTTATGATAAAGAATTATATGCTCTTGTTCGGACCTTAGAAACATGGCAACATTATTTATGGCCCAAAGAATTTGTTATACATTCTGATCATGAATCTTTGAAACACATTAAAAGTCAAGCAAAACTGAACCGTAGA
The DNA here is from genome assembly GCA_011799875.1 of Thinopyrum elongatum. Classification (NCBI taxonomy): domain Eukaryota; kingdom Viridiplantae; phylum Streptophyta; class Magnoliopsida; order Poales; family Poaceae; genus Thinopyrum; species Thinopyrum elongatum. The sequence goes on from CM022301.1 coordinate 189,623,671, forward strand.
CATGCTAAATGGGTTGAATTTATTGAGACTTTCCCTTATGTCATTAAACACAAGAAGGGTAAAGAAAATGTTATTGCTGATGCATTGTCTCGTCGTTATACTATGCTTTCACAACTTGACTTTAAAATATTTGGTTTGGAGACCATCAAAGTTCAATATGTGCATGATGCTGAATTTAAAGATGTATTGCAGAATTGTAAGGAAGGGAGAACATGGAACAAGTTCGTCGTTAACGATGGATTTGTGTTTCGTGCTAACAAGCTATGCATTCCAGCTAGCTCTGTTCGTCTTTTGTTGTTGCAGGAGGCGCATGGAGGAGGATTAATGGGACACTTTGGCGTGAAGAAGACAGAGGATATACTTGCTACACATTTGTTTTGGCCAAAGATGAGACGGGATGTTGAGCGTTTTGTTGCTCGCCGCACTACATGTCAAAAAGCTAAGTCACGACTCAATCCTCATGGTTTATATATGCCTTTGCCTGTACCTAGTGTTCCTTGGGAGGATATATCTATGGACTTTGTTTTAGGTTTACCTCGAACAAAGAAGGGGAGGGATAGCATATTTGTTGTCGTGGATAGGTTCTCGAAAATGGCACACTTTATACCATGTCATAAAAGCGATGATGCTGTTAATGTTGCTGATTTGTTCTTTCGTGAAATTATACGCTTGCATGGTGTGCCAAATACTATTGTTTCAGATCGTGATACTAAATTTCTTAGCCACTTTTGGAGATGTTTATGGGCTAAGTTGGGGACTAAACTGCTTTTTAGTACTACATGTCACCCCCAAACTGATGGACAAACTGAAGTAGTCAATAGAACATTGTCTACTATGCTTAGGGCTGTTTTGAAGAATAACAAGAAAATGTGGGAAGAATGCTTGCCACATATTGAATTTGCTTATAATCGTTCATTGCATTCTACTACTAAGATGTGTCCTTTTGAAATTGTGTATGGTTTCCTTCCTCGTGCACCAATTGATTTGTTGCCTCTTCCATCTTCGGAGAAGGTTAATTTTGATGCTAAACAACGTGCTGAATTGATCTTAAAAATGCATGAGTTAACTAAGGAGAACATTGAGCGTATGAATGCTAAATATAAACTTGCTGGAGATAAGGGTAGAAAACATGTTGTGTTTGCACCTGGAGATCTTGTTTGGTTACATTTGCGTAAGGATAGATTTCCTGATTTGCGCAAATCAAAGCTAATGCCACGTGCTGATGGTCCTTTTAAGGTGTTAGAGAAAATAAATGATAATGCATATAAACTTGAGCTGCCTGCAGATTTTGGAGTTAGTCCCACTTTTAACATTGCAGATCTGAAGCCTTATTTGGGTGAGGAAGATGAGCTTCCGTCGAGGACGACTTCATTTCAAGAAGGGGAGGATGATGAGGACATCAATACCATTGTTACACCCACAGCCCCTGCTTCTATACATACTGGACCAATTACTAGAGCTCGCGCACGCCAATTAAAATATCAGGTACTTTCGTTTCTTGGTAATGATTCTAAAGTTCATAAGAATATGATGCTGCCTAAATTGGATACATTTGTTTTGCTTACAAATGAAGGGCCTAGCTTGGACAAGAAAGAGGAACCTTGGAGCAAGTTCAAGCATGGAGATGATGGCATGCACAAGGGGAACAAGAACGGAGTTACAAGTGATGATTTCAGGACTTTGAAGCCACCATAATGAGTGCAGGAAGCCTTGGACGAAATATACAAGATGTCACTTCATAAATTTCGTCCAGAGGCTATTATAGGTGCTGCGTCACCTTATTATTGGGCCAGGCCCATGTAATTTCGAAATACTTGAGTATAGGCTGTTTTTAGAGTCCGTATGTGTGGGGAAACAAGAGATAGGGTTGGTTTCGGACCCCTCCTTCAAGGGCCACGAAATCCCCTCCTCTTCCTCCATATATACAACCCTTAGGGCACCGTTTAGACTTTGGGTTTTGTTTAGATTAAATGTTCGCCATAGCTGCAACTTCACGTACTTCATTTGTGTTCAACGACCAGACCAAGACGTCACAGAACCCCACCTTGATCAATAAAGCTTTCATCTTATATTCGCAATATCCAGATTGCAAATCTTAGTTTCTTGCTTGTTCTTCGTTTGCTTGCAGGAGATAGACCCTCGTGGTCAGGTTGATTGTGCTCCGGCGTGGTCAATAACCTCTCGGAGTTGGTTTAGCGATTGCTAAGGCACGACGTCCTCGCACGTTCGTAGTCGGATCGTCAAAGTCAACTCCACCAAAAACGATAGCTATCCTCTCATCGAAAGATCGGACACCCTCGCCTCTATCTAGTGGTATCAGATTTTCAGGTTGCTCGGTGAGATTTTACAGTTTTTCGTACTTTAGATCGAGTCTGTTCTTCATACCCACAGTCCACGAAAAAGCCAAAAAAAAATTAGGGTTAGTTCATCATATCCGAACCAATCTGAGCCTTTGCATAATCTTTTTAGGGTTTTTGCTTTGTTGATTTTGCGATTGCATCGTCGTGTCTAGTTGCTGGTCTTAGCGTCTAGTACTTAGAGTTTCGAGTTCTGTCACAGTTTGTCACGCCGCCGCCGCACCATATACCACCACCGCTGCCATATCCTACCACCGCTGCCATATACCATCACCGCTGCCATATTTTACCACCATATATCCACCACCAATCCGAGTTCTTTTTATATTAGATTTGTTTTCGAGACCCATCTATTTTCCGATTCGTGTTTCCTTGCCTGAGTAGGATTCGGAAAAAAAAATTCCCTATCCTATTTTTAGGTCCCAGGGAGCGTTTTGAGACACTCGCCATCATAGTGATTTTTTGTCGCACTTTTTCGTCGTCGCTGCCCTGATTTCCGAAAAAAAAATTGTCAAAAAAAATTTCATGCCAATCCTGATAGTTTGACTTGGGAAGAGTTTTGAGACACTCGCCATTATAGTGATTTTTTTTGCAAAAAAAAAAGGAGCGCAAAAAAAAAACGAGCGCAAAAAAAAAAACGAATTTTTTTTTAGAGTGTGCTCTTCCCTTGTTTATGTGCCGCGCCGTGATTTTGTTAGTGTTCTAGGCTCGCGTCTCTAGTACGGTCTAGCCTAGGACCAGCACAGTACCGTCGTTGAGCGTTTATTCAACTTTGCATCTCTGAATTGATTATTGCTGACCCTTTTTGCTACCATATCATAAGCCTTCCCAGCACCACATACATCTACGTCGTGCATTTGACACCACCGGGCAATCGCTCTGTCCAATCTTTAAGAGTTTTGACTACAACGGTTGCCGATCACCACCTGCTGCTGGGTAAGAACTGGTAAGCATTTGAGATTCGCTTGACGGTTTTGTTATACACCACCACCACCACTTCCCAGTAGTCTGTAGGTTCATATTCTTGTGTGTTTCTATTGCTGCTAACCATGGCAGGATCACAAGCCGATGAGACTGATTGGGAGAACATGACGAACAAACAGCTACATGATAAATTTCAGCAAATGATGAGTGGACAGGTGCAAGATGTGCTAAACAGATTTGAAGAGGCCATGGAGAAGATAGACGGAATTGAGAAGACGTTCGAAACAAAGCTCGATAACAAGTTTAATGAATTACTCGCGCGTCTTCCACAACCACCGCCGGCTGCACCTGTCGCACCTCTACAACAACAACAACGTCGCCTTCCAAATCAAGTGGGACGAGCACAGCGCGTTCCCCTTGAGCCTGGTCAAACTTCTGGTGCCGCTGCACCTACTGTTGATGCTTCTATGGCTCCTGCTGCCGCTGAGGAGGACGATTATGCGGGCGATTACGAGGATGAGGTTGATCAAAATCAGAACTACATGCAACCACCACCACCAGGTCGTCCACATGCAAATAATCGCAATGGTAGGGCTGCATTACCAGCTCAGGTAAGAGATCATGACCATCTTCCTAAACTAAAATTGAATATTCCACCATTTGAGGGTAGATATGTTCCTGATATATATCTTACTTGGGAGTTAGAAACTGAACAACGTTTTACATGTTTACAATATCCCGAGGAGAGACGTGTTGCTGCTGCTGTTTGTGCTTTTACTAGTTTTGCATGTGTATGGTGGTCTGAACATTGTAGATTATATCCTAATCCAACTACTTGGGCTGCTTTGAAAACTGCTATGCGTACTCGTTGGGTTCCACCATATTATCAACATGAATTACTTCAAAAATTGCAGCGCTTAAGACAAGGAAAAAATTCTGTAGAAGAATATTATCAGGAATTACAAACTGGCATGATTAGGTGTGGTATTGTTGAGGAGAATGAAGCTATGCTTGCACGTTTTATGGGTGGATTAAATAGAGAGATTCAAACCATTCTAGAGTATAAGGAGTATAATAATATCACTCGTTTATTCCATCTTGCTTGTAAAGCTGAACGTGAAGTGCAGGATCGACAGGCATTGGCGCGGACTAACTTTTCTGCAGGTCGACCTTCATCGTGGACACCGCGTGCATCCTCTACTTCCACACATTCTATTGCACCGACACCTCCATCAGCTGCCACCTCCAGCCGTGATACAAGGAAGCAGGCACAACCACCACTATCTGCCAAGAGCACACCTACCGGGCCTGCACAGAGTTCTTCTTCTTCCATGGCATCAACAGGGCATACAAGTGATATTATTTGTCGTCGTTGTAAGGGAAGAGGTCATTATGCGAGAGAATGCAAATCTCAGCGTGTGATGATTGCTACCGAGGATGGTGGGTATGAGTCCGCTAGTGACTATGATGAGGAGACTTTGGCTCTCATTACACGAGAAGAACACGGTGGAGATGATTCTGAACAAGAGACGCAATACATGGCTCCTGAAGACGCTGACAGGTATGAATGTTTAGTTGCTCAACGTGTTTTCAGTGTGCAGGTCACAAAAGCTGAGCAAAATCAGAGGCATAATTTGTTCCATACAAAGGGAGTTGTGAAGGAACGTTCTGTTCGCGTCATCATAGATGGAGGGAGCTGCAACAACTTGGCTAGCATGGAGATGGTGGAGAAGCTCTCTCTCACCACAAGACCACATCCACATCCTTACTATATCCAATGGTTCAACAACAGCGGCAAGGTTAAGGTAACACGTACTGTTCGTGTGCATTTTAGTATCTCTACGTATGCTGATTTTGTTGACTGTGATGTGGTACCCATGCAAGCATGTTCCTTATTACTTGGTAGACCATGGCAATTTGATAAAAGTTCTGTACACCATAGTAGAAACAATCAGTATACTCTTGTTCATAAGGATAAACATATTACTTTGCTTCCTATGTCTCCTGATTCTATTTTGAAAGATGATATTAATAGAGCTAGTAAGGCAAAACAGGAGCAAAATAAGAGTGAAAATCAGATTGTGGCAAAAGAATTTGAGCAACAAATGAATCCTCATAATAAACCATCTAGTGTTGCTTCTGAAATTAAATTGAAAAGTGCATGTTTACTTGCCACCAAATCTAATATTGATGATCTAGATTTCAGCAAATCTGTTTGCTATGCTTTTGTGTGCAAAGAGGCATTATTTTCATTCGAGGACATGCCTTCCTCTTTGCCTCCTGCTGTTACTAACATTTTGCAGGAGTTCGCCGACGTCTTTCCACAAGATGTGCCTCCGGGATTACCACCTATTCGAGGGATTGAGCATCAGATTGACTTAATTCCCGGTGCATCGCTACCCAACCGTGCACCATACCGTACTAATCCAGAGGAGACGAAGGAGATTATGCGTCAAGTCCAGGAGTTGCTCGACAAAGGTTATATACGCGAATCCCTTAGTCCTTGTGCTGTTCCTATTATTCTAGTGCCGAAAAAGGATGGTACATCGCGTATGTGTGTTGATTGTAGAGGCATTAATAATATTACTATTCGTTATTGTCATCCTATTCCTAGACTAGATGATATGCTTGATGAATTGAGTGGCTCTACAATATTCTCCAAAGTTGATTTGCGTAGTGGATACCATCAAATTCGTATGAAAATGGGGGATGAATGGAAAACAGCATTTAAAACAAAGTTTGGATTATATGAGTGGTTAGTCATGCCTTTTGGGTTAACTAATGCACCTAGTACTTTCATGAGATTAATGAACGAAGTTTTACGTGCTTTCATTGGACGATTTGTGGTAGTCTATTTTGATGATATACTGATTTATAGCAGATCTTTGGAGGAACATTTGGAACATTTACGTGCTATTTTTATTGCTTTACGTGATGCACGTTTGTTTGGTAACCTTGGGAAGTGCACCTTTTGCACCGACCGAGTATCTTTTCTTGGCTATGTTGTTACTCCACAGGGAATTGAAGTTGATAAAGCCAAGATTGAAGCTATTGAGAGTTGGCCACAGCCCAAAACGGTCACTCAAGTGAGGAGTTTTCTTGGACTCGCTGGTTTCTATAGGCGTTTTGTGAGAGATTTCAGCACCATTGCTGCACCTCTCAATGAGCTTACAAAGAAGGATGTGCCTTTTGTTTGGGGTACCTCACAGGAAGAAGCCTTCACGGTATTGAAGATAAGTTGACACATGCTACTTTACTCCAACTTCCTGATTTTAATAAGACTTTTGAGCTTGAATGTGATGCTAGTGGAATTGGATTAGGAGGTGTTTTATTACAAGATGGCAAACGTGTTGCATACTTTTCTGAAAAATTGAGTGGGCCTAGTCTGAACTATTCTACTTATGATAAAGAATTATATGCTCTTGTTCGGACCTTAGAAACATGGCAACATTATTTATGGCCCAAAGAATTTGTTATACATTCTGATCATGAATCTTTGAAACACATTAAAAGTCAAGCAAAACTGAACCGTAGACATGCTAAATGGGTTGAATTTATTGAGACTTTCCCTTATGTCATTAAACACAAGAAGGGTAAAGAAAATGTTATTGCTGATGCATTGTCTCGTCGTTATACTATGCTTTCACAACTTGACTTTAAAATATTTGGTTTGGAGACCATCAAAGTTCAATATGTGCATGATGCTGAATTTAAAGATGTATTGCAGAATTGTAAGGAAGGGAGAACATGGAACAAGTTCGTCGTTAACGATGGATTTGTGTTTCGTGCTAACAAGCTATGCATTCCAGCTAGCTCTGTTCGTCTTTTGTTGTTGCAGGAGGCGCATGGAGGAGGATTAATGGGACACTTTGGCGTGAAGAAGACAGAGGATATACTTGCTACACATTTGTTTTGGCCAAAGATGAGACGGGATGTTGAGCGTTTTGTTGCTCGCCGCACTACATGTCAAAAAGCTAAGTCACGACTCAATCCTCATGGTTTATATATGCCTTTGCCTGTACCTAGTGTTCCTTGGGAGGATATATCTATGGACTTTGTTTTAGGTTTACCTCGAACAAAGAAGGGGAGGGATAGCATATTTGTTGTCGTGGATAGGTTCTCGAAAATGGCACACTTTATACCATGTCATAAAAGCGATGATGCTGTTAATGTTGCTGATTTGTTCTTTCGTGAAATTATACGCTTGCATGGTGTGCCAAATACTATTGTTTCAGATCGTGATACTAAATTTCTTAGCCACTTTTGGAGATGTTTATGGGCTAAGTTGGGGACTAAACTGCTTTTTAGTACTACATGTCACCCCCAAACTGATGGACAAACTGAAGTAGTCAATAGAACATTGTCTACTATGCTTAGGGTTGTTTTGAAGAATAACAAGAAAATGTGGGAAGAATGCTTGCCTCATATTGAATTTGCTTATAATCGTTCATTGCATTCTACTACTAAGATGTGTCCTTTTGAAATTGTGTATGGTTTCCTTCCTCGTGCACCAATTGATTTGTTGCCTCTTCCATCTTCGGAGAAGGTTAATTTTGATACTAAACAACTTGCTGAATTGATCTTAAAAATGCATGAGTTAACTAAGGAGAACATTGAGCGTATGAATGCTAAATATAAACTTGCTGGAGATAAGGGTAGAAAACATGTTGTGTTTGCACCTGGAGATCTTGTTTGGTTACATTTGCGTAAGGATAGATTTCCTGATTTGCGCAAATCAAAGCTAATGCCACGTGCTGATGGTCCTTTTAAGGTGTTAGAGAAAATAAATGATAATGCATATAAACTTGAGCTGCCTGCAGATTTTGGGGTTAGTCCCACTTTTAACATTGCAGATCTGAAGCCTTATTTGGGTGAGGAAGATGAGCTTCCGTCGAGGATGACTTCATTTCAAGAAGGGGAGGATGATGAGGACATCAATACCATTGTTACACCCACAGCCCCTGCTTCTATACATACTGGACCAATTACTAGAGCTCACGCACGCCAATTAAAATATCAGGTACTT